>PVIH01004988.1:0-130953 GCA_004025045.1 Sigmodon hispidus | reverse complement strand
TTCTTCCTTTCTCCTCCTCCCCCTTCCCTGGTTATCCAGATTCCCAATAAACTCTAAATGGTATCCTGGCAGCTGCGTGTTTTGTCTTTCCATGCGCAAAATACTAACAGTTACGAGTTCAGAGATTTTTAGACCATGCTTGCTTGCTCCATTGCTATGAGCCTGTTGTGAGGAAAAACTCAAGTGTTAGGAGGCTACAGTGGAAAAAAGCTGCTCACGTCACTCAATCCAGGAAGCAGAGAGTCAAATTGGAAAGAGTCAGGGTAAAATATTACCCTTCAAAAACATGCTCCTGCTTCCTAGACCAGGCTCTGCCCCAGAGTTCATTTAGTGTGAACTCTTGAATTGATTAACTCACTGATAAAGTTAGAGTTTGAAAGGTCTAATCCTCTCTGAATGATTAAATCTACTAGCTAGGGACCAAGTCTTCAACATATAAGCCTTTTGGGAGGTGGATGGGGAATAATTTATATACAATCCATAACATCAAAGTAAAAGTTTATATTTTATATATTTTTTAATTTTTTTGTATTGTGTTTTTCAAAGGTGATCTATATCCAAAAAACATTTTATGGAGGTGTACATAGCATGTGATTTATCCAGGGAGCTATAGTCCCATTGGAATGCTACCTGAAGTTTACTTTGCTTGATATATGTCTCTCTTCTTTATCCTAATGAGTGTCAGTTTATTATTTGGAAACTTTGCTCATCATTATCTTCTTTATGATATGTTTCTTTTAAGAATTATTTTTTATTATGACTGTGTGTCACACGTGTTTTGCCTATAGATCTGTACACCATGTGTGTGCAATTCCTTTAGAGGCCAGAAGAGGGCATAGAATAACCTGAAACTGGAGTTTATAGATAGTAATGAGCCCCATGTGGGTGCTGGAAATTTAATTTTGATTCTGGAGAAGAGAAGACAGTGTTCTTAACTGCTGAGCCATCTCTTCAGTCCTGTAATATGTTTTTTTGGAACAACGAATTGCTCCTCATTGTGTCGGTGGCTTGCACAGACTTCTGTTGCTGTTTTTATTATGTTACATTGCCTCTACATACTTACAGATATGCTTCCTTTAGCAGCCTGCTAACCTATTAGTTATACAACCACATACTCAACTATTGCCTCACTGGCCTGGTAGTGTTAAGGGATTTCAGGGGTCCAGAAATATCAGCTTGGAAGAAATGTTAAGAGGATCAATGGGCCACTAATTTTTCATGAATCTTTGGGAAAATTAATTTCTCATATCTTCTTTTTACCCTGTAATATTTATATTGAGTGACACTGTGAGTGTATTCATGGGACTCAGAATCCTCATAAATTGAATTCATTACACAAACAGCATTATAATAACAATTAAAGGAACTTAAATGTGAGAATATTATTATCCACAATATCATTGTCAAAAGTCATCAGCTTGCTGGACATGGTGGTATACACTTAACAATCCCAGCAGTTGAACGGTCAAGGGCTAGCCTGGGTCATATACAGAGACTGTCTCAAAAAGGAAAGAAAAGCTATTATCTCTGTCCATGGAGATATTATTTTTCAACTGTTGAAGTACTTCTAGAAATAAAAGTTTTTTAAAAAATCATTTTCTGTCTTAATTTTTTTGCAATGACTTCTCATTTAAATTTTTAAAACTTTTGTAGGACTGTCCTTATATATTTTGTAACAACTCAAACTCAGAGATGATATTAGGGCCTTGATTGATGCCAGGCTTGTTGGTGCAAGACTATAATATTAACTGCTTATAAAGGCACAGCAGTAAGATGGGCCAGCCTGGGCTATCAAACAAGTCTAAGGGCAACTTGAACAACATAGTAAGACACTGTTTTAAAATTTTTTTAAAAAAATTAAGAGAATTAAGAACACAGCTCAGCGAAGGAACACTTGTCTAGCATTTAGAAGGCTTTGAGTTTTATCCCTACTGTAGAAGAAGAGAAGGGGAAGAGGAAAAAGAAATTGATTAATATCATGTAAGTCTTTGAGAGCACAGGCCTATGGACAAGGTCTCAGTATGCAAATTGAGTAGGATGTGAACCTGTTTCTTAGGCTGTGGTCAGGCAGGCACAGCTAAGTGACACATACTAACAGACATTATCATAGAGAATTGTGTGAATTGCCCAGGAAATATTTAAGTCAATAACCATATTAAGATGATGTTTTCATTTTCTTCAACTGAAACAATGTTTCCCAGAGTCACCCATGCTGGCCAAGAACTAACTCATGATCCTGATACTTCTGTTTCTTGAGTGTTTGAGTTACAGCCATGAACTTGTATATGCCATGCTTGAGTATATAAAGTTTTTTTTTTTAACAGAAGTAAGATTAATAAGTGATGTCATCATCATTATTATTTTATTACTATTACTATTATGGTTTTGGTTTCAGGAATTGAACTCTGGGCCATGTCCATGTTAGGCTAATAGTCTACCACTGATCTGTGCCCACAGCCTTAAGGAAAAGAATAATATGATAAGAATCATTTCTCTTCTTTAATTATTTAATTTGTTTCTTAATAACTTCATATATAACTATTATTTTTATTTAGCATTTATTCATTCAATACACACTTGTAGTGGCTTCAAGGCAAGCATCAGGCATTCTTTTAGCCTTCTGGAATAAAGTAATAAGTAAAACCATTAAGTCTCTTTTTTTCTACTTTTTTGGTTTTGTTTTGTTTGTTTTTTGGTTTTGGAGACAAGGTTTCTTTTTATAAAAGCTCTGGCTGCCCTGGAACTTTCTTTTTAGACTAGGCTTTCCTGGAATTTACAGAGATCCTCTGCCTCTGAGTGCTGAGATTAAAGGCGTCCACCACCACCACCTCCAACAAAGTCTCACCATGGAGCTCATAGCCTAGTGGGGAATATCAGCAATAAACAAGAAAATTAATAGAGAAACAACCATGAGGGAGAACTGCTACAATGAAAATAACATGTGTTAGAGATTGGGGAACACTCCTTAGGTGGATATCATTTAAGATCTGCATTCAAACCTGAATGATAAGGAGTTGATCATCCCCCCCCCCCAATCTACAAAGTACGTTAGTCCTATGGAGTGGCATATGCAGAGCTTTGAGTGTGTGGTCTTAGTGTGTGTGGCTGGGATCCGGCTCAACTAACAAGAAGCGGGCCGGAGATAGGGCTGAAAAGTAAGCAGAAGCCAGTTAATGTTAGAACGCACAGGTCAGACAAAGAAGCTGTTCTAATCTAACTTTAGTCGAAAATCTCAGGGGACTTTGAGCCGGGAGGGGGCAGCTGACATGCCTTTGGGAAAGCTCTTGTGTAAAACATGAATTGGGGAGTGTGATGTTAAGAGTAGGATTGTGGGGCAGACAGGTGGGCCAGCCAGTAAAGGTGTCACCAAGACTAATGACCCAAGTCCCATTCCAGAAAGCACATGGTGGAAGGAGAGAATTGGTTCCTGAAATTGTGTCTGCTGTCTCTGTCTCTCTGTCTCCATATCTGTCTCTCTGTCTCTCTCTCTCTCACACACACATACACAGAGAGAGAGAGAGAAAGAGAAAGAGAGAGAGAGAGAGAGAGAGAGAGAGAGAGAGAGAGACATAGTATTTACCTTCAAATCAATTAAGTCACCAGATGGAAAGTTTGGTGATGTAGCAAAAGGCAGCTAGAATTAACGATCCTTGAAAAGACAAGACCAGAAAATACTAACTTCAAAACAAGTGATTTTTTTTTTTTTTGAGGGAGAATCTTCCTATGTATCCCTGGCTTGCCCAGAACTCTCCTTGTAAACTAAAGTGGCCTTGAATTCATACAGACCTATCTGCCTCTCTGCCTCCCAAGTACTTGGATTGAAGTGTACAGTACCACACTTGTCTTTGTTTGTTTTACGTGTGCCACAATACAGCTGAGTTTCTCCAAACAAAGCCCATGGATGACACCACATTTAAAGCACACAAAAGAGGAAAGACACACAGTGTTGGTCTGCTACCTGTTGCTGCCTAACAAACTGCTTCCAAGCATAGTAGCTTTAAGTGCATATTGTCTCCTGTCATTTGTAGATTGACCAGGTAGCTCTGCTTGTCAGGATGTTACTGGGTGCTGAGAATCGCAGCCTGACTCTCAGCCCACACAGATGGTGCTGGCTGCCAGTCGGGACCTCAGTGGGGCTGTGACCCAATGCCTTTAGGCTTCCTCAACAAGAGCCTTTCTTGATGAATATTTTCCTCACTACATAATGATCTTGTGGAGAAGGGATTTTTATGCATCGGTCAGTTGGATTGTTTGCAAGAGATTCAACACTACATCAGTTTCACCTTTTGGGACTCCATTTTTAAAGCTCACCCACACATCTATGACTGGAAGTCATATCTTTATCTTGCTAATTAAAGTTGCCCAATAAGTATTCTTTAACATTTTATTACATTTACTTATTTAGTAAGTGCATATCAGGGTCAGAGTACAATTTAAGGGAATCGGTTTTCTCTCATTCTACCATGTAGGTTCTGGGGTTGGAGCTCTGCTTGTCTGGCTGGTCAAGCCGACTTCGCCGACTTCACCGACTCACCCGGAGCCATCTCATCATCCCTAAGAAGAATTCTTTTTTTTTTTTTTTTTAAAACACTTTTATTTATTTATTTATTTATTTATTTATTTGCCTTGGTGTTTGCCTGGAACTGGAACTACAGACAGTTGTTAGCTGCCATGTGGGTGCTGGGAATTGAACCCAGGTCCTCTGGAAGAACAGACAGTGCTCTTAACCACTGAGCCATCTCTCCAGCCCCCCCTAAGAAGAATTCTTAGCAGCAGCTACCTTGTAGCTGTGATTTTTGCCAAGACCTGGAAATTAAGCAAAACTTCATGTCCCCTGTAGTGACTTAAAGATTCTCTTTCCCCGGTGGAATACTGTTACCTGTCACTAAGACTGCTTATTCTGTGTGCATGCAGCAGATTTATCCTGCGTACAAAATTGACAAGTTCCATTTTCTCCCTCTTCTAGGAGTGGCGGCGTTTTCCTGGTATGCTGACAAATACCATTAAGAGGCAGCACTGAGGGAATGAGTGCCCACCAGGGAAACTGAGCATGCTTACTCTGCAAGCCTCTTTATAAACACAGCCTTGCCTTCCTGCCAGAGCAGAGATATAGAAGCGTGGAAAAGCAACACACCCCCGAGAAAGAAGGGGTGAAGTCATAGGTGTGAACAAGATAACTGATTGATTAAAAATGTGTATGTAGCTTCTGGGAAAAGGCAATGGGTGCAAAGGCACCCTTACAGTTTTCCCTCAAAAAACTGAAATGAGAGCATTATCATATAAAGTTTGTTTCTGCTTTTGCCTTGACTTACATCACAAAATAACACTACGCAGAAGTACCTGGAATTGAACATAAATTTCCATGGGGATAGCACACAGACAAGGAAGAGGTGAGGTGCATTTTGGGTGAGAAAGTAAGTGACCAGTAACAGAACCACTCCATATGATATTGTGTTGTTCTGGTATCCTTATGACTACTGAAAATTATGGTTCCAAGTTGAAAAAAAAATTATACCAGGTGTGGTGGTGCATGCCAATAACCACAGCACTGGGAAGCTGAGGCACAAAGGTTGTAAGTCCAAGGCTAGCCTGGGCTACATAATGACACCCTGCCTCAAAACCTTTTATCTTTGTTCTGGTTTTTATATTTATAGTACTTTCCCTCTCAACTTCCCCTTTCCAAACCATGAGCTGTCTGTCATAGCCAAAGCACTCCTGCAGGACAGCTCAGGAAGGCTTTCTACAGTGCCTGAGGTCTTTTCCATTTCCTCTCTCCACGGTAGGTGGTGTTGGTCACTTGAAATACAGCAAATGAAAATGAGGGCAGAATTTTACATTTCAAGTTTGAGAGCTGGTTTTAATTTCTTGCAGCTACCACTCGTTAGAGCTACACTGACAGACACACAGCCCCCAATCTTACTTCCGGCTCACAGAATTCTGCTTGCCCACTTTTTATTAGAAGTTGAAAAACCTGAGCTTTAATATCATAATATGTCAATGAGTGTGTCCTACTATATGATTTTGCTTTTATATTAAATTTTTAATTAATATATAAAATTATAGGTTTCATGGTGATCTTTCCAGACAAGTCTATCAATGTATCTTGCTTTTATCCCCTTCCCATTTTATTTTGTTTTGAGACAAGGTCTTGACATGTTGTCAAAGCTTGTTTGAAACTCACAACCTGCCCCTTGAGTGCTGAGATTGCTGGCATGTGCCTCCATACTCAATCTTAATGTAGCTTTTATCTGTAGTAATTTGATTAAAGTTCGTATATTGGGGACTGGAGTGATGGTTCAGTGGGTAAGATCACTGTCTACTCTTCCAAAGGACTCTGGTTCAATTCCTAACACCCCACATGACAACTTACAACCATCTGCTGATAATCTCTTCTGGCTTCTGTGTGTACCAGGCACTCATGTGATGTGTAGACGTACATGCAGGCAGAACACCCACACAAATTAAATAAATAATAAGTTTTAAAGTAATCATGTTGTAAACAGACAATGTTCATAGACTTTCCTGAATTACAAGTTTTTTTTTTTTTTAACTACATTTATTTGTGTGTGCCTGCATGTGCTTGGGGTGGGGTACAGGGTAGAAACCAGGATCAAGTATAAAAAGAAACTTGGTTCCATAATATTTCAGAATCAGAGAATTAGCTTGATTAACAATAAGACTCTCCTTAAACATTTCCCATCTGCTGGGTGGTGTCGTCAATACTTTCCATGAACTAGCCCCGTGAACTGTTATTTACCCTGACCTACTCAAGGTCATACAGTAAATAAGTAGTAAAGCTGGCATCTAAGCCCCAGCCATCTGGGACTTCAAGGCTGGCCTTAACCATGGGGCTGCATTGCCTTCTATTTGATTGTTCCCATACAATGACACAAGCTTAGTGACCTCAAATGTCTGTCTCTAGGTTTTGTCAAAATATAAGCTTTTATAAGGGCGGGGAGCTCTTTCCAATGCTTGAGGAAGGTGGAGCTGAAGTGCAGGGGTTCACCAGAGAGGAAAATCTGAGTCTTTTCTTAGAAAGTCAAGCAGATATCCTAGAGCCAAGCACGATCCCTCCTAATTACAAAACGAAACCTCTCCTCCTTCTTTTTTCCCTCTCTTTCTTCTTTTCTCTCTCTCTCCCTTTCTTCCTCCATTTTTTACCCCTCAGGGTCTTGCTATATTGTTCAAGCTGGATCCAAACGAAAGACCCTTTTCCCTCAACCCCCAGTGTGCTGGGATCACAGACACGTGCCACTCTGCCCTCCTTAAAGCCAAAGCCACACAAATCAATGTCTTCCTCTTAATCTTTGATGAATGGAGACAATGAATGAAATCAGAGTCACTGTGTCTTATCACCACTTAGTTCTCCCTCTCTCCATCAAATGTTTAATGCTCCATTGATAGGCCATAGTAGACAGTGGTCTTTCCTTTCTTCTTGAATTGTTTCGTGAATGGCTATCTTATCTGGTCTGGTTAAACTATTTTCTTACCTTCCTGCACTCCCCAGATTCACTGTCCTTTCTCTGCCTCGTTCTTCTCCCAGAAGCTCTCACCTCCACGGCTACACCAGCAGTTCCCTGTCTGCTGCCTTCCCAGGGTTTAGGGGATTAGGTGTGAGAGCAGGAGGAAGAAAGGGAGACTGGAGAGATTTCTCCCCCACTTCCTTCCTGCTGTGGCGCCATCTTCATGCAGTAGCTGTCCAGCATCCAGTCTCCATGGCATAAGCAGACTACACTTTCTTCATCTTGTTTCTGTATGCACAGGGACAGAAATCATCTGGGACCTCTCTATATTTCTCATTTCCCTTAACTCTGTTCCTATCTTTGTACATAATACCTTTAATAAATCACTTTTAATAACTCTTTTGAGGAGAATGTCATTTTCTACTTAGAGACCTGCTTCTCCAGTGGTCTCAAATGTCTTAAAGGCATGGGAGAGGCCTAAACTTCCAGACATTTGCAGTATTAACTAGTTCTTAGTTAGATTATCCCACAAACCAGATTATGATGTTTCATTGCTTTATTTACGACATGGCTGAGGTGCACAAGACTCTTGAGTATGACCACACTGGACTTTGTTATACAGATCAGAGACATTCTCTTTGCTCTATTCTCCAGTGGGCCCCCTCGATTCCACCTTCACATTAAATCTTGAATTCCATCACGTTTTCACTTTGCCTGCACTCATTCACATGTAAGCCATGCCCTTCTCTCCCATAGACCACTAAGCAGCTCTCTGACTGGTCTGTTTGTGTTTGCTCTCTGCCTGTCAGTCTTTTCTCAAGCTAAAGCGGTATTTTTCAAATATAAGTCACATCACATCTTTCCTCCATGGACCCCTTCCAGTTGACCCACACTTCCTTCAAGTCAAACCCAACCTGCCATAGCTCTGGAGGGACAGCATGAGTCTGAGAAGTATTCTACTCTCCTAAGGGCACCACACACCTCCTGCATGTCAGCTTCCCTCTGTAAGTCTGCTGTGGGCCCTTGGCGTGCTCACCTTCCCTCTGCCTCAGTTACTCTGATCTCAGAGTTATCAGGAGGGAAGCTCCATTCTTTCTTCAGTTCTAGGCTCAAACGTTGTCTCCTTAGTAGTAGCTTATGCTACCAGTTTTCAACCCAATCCCCCAACCCCTGATTGGAAAAAGTCATCTGTTCCTTTTTTGGTGTTTGTATTTTTATGGAGAAAAACTTCTCAAGAATAAGCATCTTATGATTCTATTTTGAAACTATGCTCTAAGCATCTAGGACAAACCTTGGTTCAGGGCAGTGTGGAAGCGGTTTTGAGTGATAAACTAATCAATTAGCATATTATTTAATTATTTATTTAGTATTTGGGGGGATCAAACTCAGATCCTTGAACATTCTAGGCTAATGTTCTCCCACTGAGCTGTATCCTTAGCCCCAAATGGACTTTTAAAAAGAAAGAATAAGTAAAAATAATTTTGAAAGAAACATATGTATTGGACTATAATAATAATAATGACTTAGAAACTTAGGCCTGATTTAAAGAGTCATACACTAGGCCATAAAAGATGTTTTAATATTTTACTATTACTTTATCCTATCAGCAAATACAGAGGCTCACTGTGTCTGCCTTTAGACTTGGGAGAACAGTGGAATGTCAACCCCTAAAAAGCATAGGGGAGGTATGGTATCAAAGGAAGTAGATTGTATGTGTGTGTGTGTGTGTGTGTGTGTGTGTGTGTGTTTTCATGCAACATAAATAAAAAATTTGTAAAGTTAAACAGCAAAACATTCTCTTGAGGAAATCTCACTTTTCTCCCATTCAAATACAATATGCTCCAACATATCAGTCTATAAAGAAAACTAAAGCTAGCATTGTGCATGAAGGCACTATCCAGTTGCCATCACAGAAGGCAGAGAGCTGTGTGTCCACCATCTACTTCTGTTCCAAGCTCTTTTGGGAAGCTTCTGGATTCTAATCTAAAAGCAGTATCTGGAAAAGAGATAATAGTTTTACTCACATCACAGTTATCCTCCAAAGGACTTAAAAGACTGTACAAAGAAATAAGTATTATTATCCCAGATGGAGTCAGTCAGACAGAGGGGCTACTGCCCTGTCATCAGGTTGGATAGAAGGAGCCCCTGGGCTCAGAACACAGCCCTACACTATAAATTACTGAGTCATGGCCTCTCTTGGTTGGGGGCTGAACTATTAATGATTAGAATTTTTTTTAAAACGAAGTAAAATGTCAGGCTTTAGAATTAAGAATTTTAGCATATGCCCAAAACATGAAAAAGAAGACTTTAAAACTGCTGAATTTGAGACTACGTAGCAATTTAAGATAAGAAAACTGGTAGATTAATGTGCTAAGTATCATTCTAAGTGGGTGATGTATATTATTTATTATTTAAGATCCACAACAAATGGGATGAGACAGGAACTATTTCCATCTCGCCCATTCTGCAGTTAAGAATAAAGTGGGAAAAGAGTGGAGCAGAACTGGAATTCAGAGAGAGTCAGCTTGGCCACTGCCCTTACAGTTAGTAGGTTACTCTGTGTCAGGGACCTTATGGGACACTCTGGCTGTATGAGGATTTGATCCTCAGGCATCTCGCATGTGTACTGAGCTTTCTATCATGGAACTGCATCCTCTGTTACTGTGTGAATCCATACAAGTTATCTCAAAGTTCATCCTCCAAATCCTAAGAGGTGGATAAATTGCTGCTGTCCCGATAAAGGTTTACAAAGGCAAAGTAATTTGTCTGAGCACATACAAGGATGGAATTTTTAAAAGCAGACAAAAGATTCGTAGGCCAGGAGACAGTCTTAGGATCGTTCTTGCCATAGAGTGGTTGTGGGACCCTGAGTCCCTCTGTACATTTCACATCTTCCTATCTTCCCCTGTAAAAGGACAACATACACTGGGGTGCAGTGGTGTTGAACATCTGCTAAAGTTCTGGTGTCCGGAACTGTTTTCTATTTAGTCCCTTGTTTGAAATCCATGGAGGAAAAGAAGTGAACCACACTGAACCTGAAAGTGACTCTGGCAGCCAAATTTAGAAAACAGATCTCAAAAGGAGAACAAGAAAGAGTTTACAAAACGTCTTTATTTAGAAAGCGAGACTGTCCTGCAAAGAACTTGTCTCAGTGGCCAGATACAGGCCACTCTTCTCCCTCTGCCAGGCTTCAGCAAGTCCTGTAACCTACCTAGGTCAGGGGTCCTATCTGCTCATGGGCCAGCCCAAACTGGAAGAAGCCCATCTTGTGTGGGAGGGAGAGCCTGAGAGAAGCGGCCAAGGTTTTCATGTGGGAGTTCTATCTTGAATTCAGAATGTCTGTACTATTCTGTCTACCTCTGTTTTTGTTCTTAGTGATTATTATATAGTGACACAGCCTACTGCTGATATGAACCAGTTTTCTTTTTATTCTCCCATAACCTTAGGGTGGGCTATGGGGACTTTCCATATCTCTGTGTGGTTTTTGTTCAAAAGCATTAGTTTGGGCTGATAAGATGCTTCAGCTGATGAAGGCACCTGTAATCAAGTCTTATGACCCAAGTTTGAGCCTTAGCAAGCCCCTGAGCATGCACACACAAATAGATAGATAAATATTTATTTTTTTCAGTGTGGGTTTAAATTTGTGTAAGTCTTGGCAATGAAAGTCACTTATGAGTCAGGCTTGATAGCACATGCCTTTAATCTCAGTACTTGGGTAGCAAAGGACGGGTAGATCTCTGTGAATTCAAGGCCAGCCTGGTCTACATAAAGTGTTTTGGGACAGCTAGGGTTATGTGAAAAGACCCTGTCTCAAAAAGAAAAAATAAGAAAAAAGAAAAAATATTAGTTACATTTTCATACTGTCTCCATTTTTCTCATCTTTTTGTAAAATGATTCTTATACTACACCAAATAGCATTATATTCATGGAAGTCATTTGGATAATTCAGAGTCTCTGTGATAATGACATGAGGGTTTTGACAGTATCTCTTACCCAGAGAAGACTGGTTGTGGTGTACATAATGCCAGTGCTTTAGCAATCAACAGTCCTTAATTAGAATCCTGTCATTTAAGAAAGTTATCTCGTCTCTATGGATGTTTTCAGTTTGTAAAACATAGATTGTTGAAATATGGAAAGACCAGATATGAAGTAACTGACACAAAACATTCCACTAACAAGTAGAAACCATCGTTATGTTATCAATTATTAAATCATGATGCCGAGTTGTGTGGTTCAGAGTACCAAGTTTAATTACCTAAGACAGGTAACTAATTCACTCTGAATTCTAGGAAAGGTCTATATAGAAATAAGCTACCTCAAAACACCACACACCCTGCTCTTTTATACTCAATAGAAGCTAATTCTGCAAAAATTATCCTCATACACATAACACCTTGAGGGAAGTGGGGCACTTTAGAAATCCTGAGTGCATCTTCTGTGGTTGTAGAAATCCAGGCACTGCTAGGACATTAGGACTTGCCTTTTTATTTGAAGTCTCTGAGATCATTCTAATCCCAGGAAATTATTTCTAATACTTCTAGCAGTAGATTTATTTATTTATTTATTATTTACTTATTTATTTATTTATCTATTTATTTATTTATTTTAACTTATTTATTTTTGGCTTTGGGTTTCCTTTATCTGAGACCTTCAATTGGCTACATTGTCAAGGGTGACCTTGAACTTCTGACCCTGTGTTTCTGCCTCTCAAGTGTTAGGATTACAGATGTATACAGTGCTGAGGATTAAATCCATGCTAAGCAAGTAGTCTACCAATTGAACTAAATCTTCAGTCCTACACATATCTGTTGATGTGTGCTTATACTACTGTGGCTCAAACCCAGGACTGTGTATACACTGGACAAGTGCTGTACCAACTGACCTACATCCTCAGTCTTGCACTAAATTTTTATTTAGATTTATTGATTTAATTTTGTGTGTATGAGTGTTTCGTTTGCATGTACATGCCTCACACACGTGTCTGGAATCCACAGAGGTCAGAAGAAGACAAGAGAGTCCCTGAAACCAGTACTACTTTGAATGATTGTGAGGCAAGGTTCTGGGAATAGAACCCTGTTCCTCTTGGAGAACAACCAGTGTTCTTAACCTCCACCTCTCCAGCTATTCCGTCTCCCCATTTTTGTTTTAAACTAGATTTACTTTTAAGCTTGTTTGTTTGTTTTGAGACAAGGTCTCACTATGTATCTCAGGCTGGCTCAGAACTTGCTAAGAGACTCAGGCTGGCTTCAAACTAACAGTGATTCACTCACTAGTCTGTTCCTCCCAAGAGCTGGGATTAAAGACATACACCACTGCTTTAAAATAATAATTTGAAGATTTTGTGCGTGGATGTGCATGTCTGCATAGAGGTCAGAGGACAATTCGTCAGAGTTGGTTCTATCTTTTTACCATGTTCCTTTTTACCCAGGAACTGAACTTAGGCCCTCAGTCTTGGTGACAAACACTTCTACCAGCTGGTTCGTCTTGTCAGCTCAAATTATTTTAACGTAAAGAAAATCCTAGTGTGCAATAATTCCTTACCATCTAGAGTTTCTGATCTCTTTCTTGGCAATCACTAGCCTAAGTCAATTATCAATCTCATTCAATGTTAGTTTTGCCCTTACTTTGTGCTGCGCATTGTTCTAAGTACCTTAGATATATCGTCTCGTATCAGTCACATCCTCCTCCTCTTTTTTTAAATGTTATCTCCTCAAAGAAGCCTTTCTTTATCCAAGTTGACCTTGTCTCCACCTTCCTATTATCCTCTATCATTTCATCCTGTCGATTTCCTTTGGAATACTGATCACTATAAGCAATTAGTTACGGATTTCACTACTTGTTTGCCATTGTTCCTTCAACCAGATTAAGCTTTGAGAGCAGGGACATTGGTGATTTGGCTTTTCTCGGTATATCCAGGAGAAAGGGTAGTGGCTTCTTTGGCACGAAGTCATTGTGAACTGATTGTTTATTGAGTAAGCACATAAAAATAGTAGTATGAAGTATATTCTATTATTTTCTCCATTACTCTGATGAGGAAATGGGGACCAACACGTAATTCATAAAACTAGTATAAGCTATTTACTTCTCCGGCCCAAGAAACAAGAATTCACCGCCATTTCTGTGTGTGCTCTTAACTCTTCTTCATCTCTCTGGAACTCTTCTTTACATTGAGAAATAAGAGGTGGAGTTAGCCATTCTCTTTATAGCAATATTTTGTGATCTATGGCATCTATGACTGAAGGAAGTCAATGAAGGAATTGTGAAGACTGGCTAGAGGCCTTTAAAAGTACTGATCTTGGCTGGGGAGATGGTTCATAGTTAAGAGTGTGTACGGCTCTTACAGGGACCTCAGGTTAAATTCTCCTTATCATATCAGAGATGCTACTTTGGGGACCTGTGCTCATGATAAAAATAAAATTTTTAAAAGAATACTGGGCCCACCCAGCATTAAAGGTGCATGCCTTTAATCCCAGGATTTAGAAGGCAGAGGCAAGTGGACCTATGAATTGGAGGCCAGCCTGGTCTACAGAGAGTTTCAGCACAGCCAGGACTACACAGAGAAACCCTGTCTCAAAAAAACAAAACAAAAAAGAATATTGATCTTTCCTTAACTGAAGACTTGCTGGTTGTGTTTTATGTGCTGATTCTAATAGGGATCCAAAGACTCATAGGTCACAGACCTTGACATTACAGCTGCTACAAGTACTGCAGAGTCAACACTGCAACAGTGAGATATGCAAGGGACATGTAAAATTGAGGAGGATGAGATTAATTTCATCAGGTGTGTGTGTGCACACATTGATCAGAGCAGTGATGAATATACATTTGTACTGGGTGGGGGATGAGGTGTAATGCAATGCTGACCTGGGCCTTAAGGAAAGAATAGTTCTCTAGATGGACAAGCTAAAGGTGAGGCTTTCTGGACATGCAAATGAGCAAGAAAAGCCCAGATTGTCAAGGCCAAGAGTCAGCTACCAAGCTAGAGAAGCCGAAGGAGCCCCTGAAAAAGTTTTGCCTGTACTCTTTTTGGTTTCTGCTCTTGGGGACGGCCACATCCTTTAGCTTGATTTTAGAAAGCTCACTGGCTGCGGTCTAACTGGAATTGTGTGATGAAGCAAAAGTTGTGAATACCATTAGGAACCTTGGCAGTGTTCAGACAGTTCACGGTGAGGATTTGGGCTTAAGGTGTTTGTAGCGTTTGTAGGGGATGATTAGGAGGTTTTGAAGGTAGAGCTGCAGGACTTGGTCAACGGAGCCTCGGGACTTATCAGTATAAAGTGTTATCATTTGGAAATAGAGGGAATTTGGAATCAGGTGGGATAGATACCACTGTTGGTTTTGAATATTCAGTTTTAAGTATCACTTAAAAGAGCCTTAAGAGAGTCAAGAGTCCAGCGCTCCCCGCTCCAAGAGCTGTCTTAGCCCAAGTCAGTCATTGCTGGGCTAATTTCTCTGTGGGAACCACCAGGAATTAAATTCTCAGAGAACTTCCCTAGCATTTCTGAGCATCAGGAATAACAGCAGCATATGGAAAACTTGCTGAGTTCCCACTGATAAAAGTCTGGATTATGGAAAACATGTTTGCAATAGACAGTGGCTTTGCAAGCAGCAGACAAAAAAGCCAAACAACAATAACAACAACAAAATCCCCACTTCCATGGAGTCTGGCCCTGACAGGCTCTGGCTCTAAGCTGGCTCCCATGAGCGCCCCCCGCCCCCACTTAGGGAGCTGATTTTTAAAAGGAAATAGGGTTGTATAACGTGCAGCCTGGTTCCCCTTGACAACTGGAGAAAACCCTGAGTTAGGGAGGCTGGACCCACTTCCAAGCATTACCTCTGGAGACAAGACTCCTTGTAGCTCTAATCCTTTTAAAAAAAATTATGGGACTGGAATCATCTATCTCAGCTCAAATAACCAACGGCCACCAGGCGGTGGCAGGGTCGAGCAGGTGCACTCTTGGGGGGGGGGAGGCTGTTTCCAGGGTCCTCTTAGGGAAGAAGACCTAGAAGCAAGCGCTCCATCCCTGCCCTGGCTACCTCAGTGATACTTAAGAGCCTAGGGCTGAAGGCAGGGGCCCGCCCTGTGTCTTACACCCCAGTTCTTGGGATGCTATCAGTAGTCTCTTCGTTTCTCCACCCTCTCCTCACAACACTAAACCCCACTGTCATGCCTATAAATCCCAAGAGCAAAGGGTGGCACGATTCCTCCCGCGCCCCTGCGGGCTGAAGGCGGGCACTAAAGCAGTGCAGTTCCAAGCTTCCCCTGCAGAAGCCACGCTCTTAACTTGGTCCGGGGATAGAGGGGGCGCGAGAGAGCAAGTGGGCGGGCGTCCCATCCTCCGCATCCTCCTCCAAGTCCTGGCGCGCAGGGAGGGAGCGCTGCGCTGCGCCGGGCTGCGCATCGCGGCCCACTTGCAGCCTGTCCCTTGCCCTGGCTGGGCCACCTCCCCGGGCTGCCGGTGGAGGGCTTTGAGGCGCTAACGTTACGCTGTTTCCGGTTTTCCAGAGGGCTCTCTTTCCCCTCCCAAGGCGGCGGCGGCTGAGCGGCGGAGCCCCCCAAATGGCCTGGCCAGATGCGGCAGGTTTGCTGCTCAGCGCTGCCGCCGCCACTGGAGAAGGCTCGGTGCAGCAGCTACAGCTACAACGACAGCAGCAGCAGCAACAGCAGCAGCAGCAGCAGAAGCAGCAGCAGCAGCAGCAGCAGAAGCAGCAGCGAGAGCAGCGGCAGCAACAGCAACAGCGGCGGCAGCAGCATCTCCCGTCCCGCTGCGCCCCCAGAGCCGCGGCCGCAGCCACAGCCGCAGCCCCGCAGCCCCGCAGCCTCGAGAGCCGCCGCCCGCTCGCGAGCCGCAGCCGCCGGCGGCATGAGGCGCGACCCGGCCCCCGGCTTCTCGATGCTGCTCTTCGGTGTGTCGCTCGCCTGCTACTCGCCCAGCCTCAAGTCGGTGCAGGACCAGGCGTACAAGGCACCCGTGGTGGTGGAGGGCAAGGTACAGGGACTGGCCCCGGCAGGCGGCTCCAGCTCTAACAGCACCCGCGAGCCGCCCGCCTCGGGTCGGGTGGCGCTGGTGAAGGTGCTGGACAAGTGGCCGCTCCGGAGCGGGGGGCTGCAGCGCGAGCAGGTGATCAGCGTGGGCTCCTGTGTGCCGCTCGAAAGGAACCAGCGCTACATCTTTTTCCTGGAACCCACTGAGCAGCCCTTAGCTTTTAAGACAGCCTTTGCCCCGGTCGACCCTAACGGCAAAAACATCAAGAAAGAGGTGGGCAAGATCCTGTGCACTGACTGCGGTGAGTCGCCCCCTCCTTCTGCTGGAGAAAGGGGGGGAGGAGGGAGGTGGTGGAGGATGGGGGTGGGGCGGAGAGGTGCCGCAGGTGCCCAGGCCTGGCAGCGCTCGGCCGCCGGGGGGTGGGGCCGCCCCTGGACAGGGCGCCGGTCGCGGGTGGGTGAGGGTGTGGGCTTGGGGAGAAGGAGAATCGGGTTCAAAGTGTGTGCTAGGGGCGAGAGCTGGTGGAGAGGCGCTGGCCTGTGCCAACAGGGATCTGCGGCTGATGTATGGCATGTGGGGCTGGAAAGCTGCCATCATAGCCCAGTAGCGGAAGGGAAAACGGTGAGGTCCGGGCGGCGCTGGCCTGAGGCTCAGTGAGTCAGGAGTGACCCTCGGAGGCCTCGCCCGCTCCGCTCCCGGGGGCCTGCCTTGGCCAGGATGGCAGGGTCTACAGGAGCAGCTGGGCAGACTCCCAGGCTGTGAAGGCCTCCGCTTACAAGTTCTCCTAGGGAATGATCGCCCCCGCCCCCTCCTTCCTCTCCCCGGCTCGGCTGGTTGCTCTGCTCATCCACACCGCTGGCGCAGGCAGAGTTGGACTTTTTCTGCTACTGTTTTACGCCCTCCCTGTGGCTCTAAGCTTTTATTCTTTCTTTCTTTTTTGTCTCGGTTGTACTTCGCCTGTCTTTGCTAAGCGAGTAGCTCTGCTTTCTCTTCTTAGTCCCCAGAACCAGTGAGCAGACACTCATTTAGCAGTTTGTGAAGTATCTCACCTGGTCCTGGTGGTGGTGATGATGAGGGAGTAACTTACTTTTGCTGAATGTTTGAAGTTCAGCTCTAACATCTTCCTGACGGGGATGTATTGACCACATTTATCTTTACAATATTGGGTGCTGTGCAGGAATGCTGGTGATTACAAACGAAACGCAAGCCTGCACATATGTGCAGCCCCAGGGTGAAGGCTCTCATTCAGAAGTCAAAGAAATGACACTTTTAACAGCTTTTTCTTGTTGTCCCCAAGTCCCAGAATTGTGATAGATTTCCTGAACTCTCATAAAAGTGGGTGTACTTACCAGTTTATTGACTGAACCTGGGTAATGTAGACAGGCATGAGTAGCAAATGTGTGTGTGTGTGTGTGTGTGTGTGTGTGTGTGTGTGTGTGTGTAACAGCTAGTTGGAAAAATCTGTTTTCGTCTTTCTGGAGCAATCAAAGCCCTTGGCTTTTGGAAGCTCCCCGCCCCCCCCGCCCCCCAACAAATTTTAGGCAGTTGTTTTGGGAGTTTATCTAAGCACTGTGCTAAACACTGGTCACTTGAATGAAAAGAATCTTGGAAATGTCTTACCATGGAGAGAAAAACTTGGGGCATGACAGCAGTTTATGGTTCAGATATTATTCTAAGCAATATTATTGCCTGCTTTTTAATTGGGGTTTTATGTTCTGAAAAGTTTTATAGTGACAAGCTAGGAATTTCTCTCTTTTTTAATTCTATTAAGTATTTTTATCTAAGATCCTTGGGGAATTGTGTAACTAACTATAGTGTGGCTGTGAAGCAGATAGTAAAAACCACTTATTGAATCTTGTCCAAGGACAGCTTGTGTTTGGGTTGTTGGTGAACTCTCCTGAATATGCAGTGTATGTCTCCACATGACCCGTCCTTGGGGTCACTGAGGACTGATAGCGATTGTCAAACACTATCATAGCAGGCATCCCTGCCCTCTGCCCCCTGCAGTGCCCCCTTCCTTGCACCTTGGTTATTTGAGCTGAACATTTGATAGTTTCAACAGTTGAATGCAGAGATCACGAAAGATTTGAGGTCATAAATATACTCCGCTTTTAGACTATGGGCATCTCGTATTATTTATGTGTAGTATGGTTCTTGCAGAGATAAATTTAGGACTGCAATCACTTGTAAAGGGAAGGCCCTCACACATCATAAATTATCGAGGAGCAGGAATGACTATGGCAGTAAATATTTTAGAATACAAAAAAAAAATTGCCTTGAATGATAGTGTACAGATAGGCATCAGAGAAGCTTTACATAAGAGGATTAGAAACTAAAGGACATTTTTGTGACTTATGGAATTGGAGTTAATATGACAGAAGAATGTAAACTATATTTTCTTATTTTCTATTATTAGGTTAAAGAAAACATGTGCTGTAATGACATATTAAATGAGGAAACAAAGTCAGCCTAACTAACCACAACACCTTCCTTGTGCTCAGCAGGAAATAGCTCACACATTCATTTTCTGTTTTCTATTCTAAAGAAAGCCCTGTGGGCCACAGGGTCACTGGGAACATTCTCTCCTTGGAGCAGATGTGCCCATTGCAAAATAGGGAAGCTGGCACTTGGAAACTGTCACTGTGGCGGTTACATTGAGCAACTGGGGTTGAATTGTTACTTTGTTCAGGCAGTTTCAGCTCTGAGCTGTCTGGGCTCTGGAGGTGTGTTTCCTGGGGAGGTCTTCTAGAAACTGTGTTTGGGAAGGGGACTTAGGGATGATGTGCCATATGGAAGAGTATATTTTGCTTAAACATATTTCTCAGTCACATTGACCCAGGGATCATACTGGATCCCTTCTAAAATGTCCTTATAATGGTTAGTTGGAATTGTGAATTGTGTTCTGAGAGTTTGTGATCGAAGGTAGAGTGGTCTCCCTGGAAGAGCAATGCCTAACCAAAGGGGCATCTTTCATAGATCCAATGTGTAGCATTTAATCAAAACAACTACCTCTAGTGGTAAAGAGTAAGATCTTTGCATTTCTAAGAAATTTGCATATATGGAGCTGTTTTCTGAGCCTTCTGTGGAAGGGAGAGGTGGAGCTATAAAGGCCTTATAGGGACCATGTAACTCTGTGCCAAGCTGCAAGCTTTATTGGAAGAGGTGCTCACAAGTATTTGGTGTAATTACACCTCATCTTGTTGCTTTCTCAGATATATATATATTTATATACATATATATGTATATAAATACATATATATATATATATATATATATATATATATATATACGCCATTTCCTAATTGGATATGTCCAGGAGACAGAAGGGAAGAAGACAGGGGCTTCCTGTGGGACTTCCTGACTTGTGGTTGTCCAGGGTGAGGTGTGTTTCTGGGGACTTTGAAGCCAATCTGGCACCGGGATTCACATATTAGAAGAAGGTGGTTCACAGAACCCAGTATAGCAAAAGTGGCTGCATATTTTTAAAATGCTGTTTATTTGCAGAATCTTTTCTTTCCCAGCCAGCTGGGAAGCCAGCTGTGCTACAGCTTGAAGATGGGAAAGTGAAACGACTAGAAGCTGATCAGTCCCAGGGGATTGGCTATAGGTTCTGGGACTGAATTGCCACCCTAAGGCTGTTATTTCTTGGGTGGTTGCTTTCCTCCACAGAGTGCAATTTGTAGAGCAGGAATCACATTTTAGCTTTGAGTTCTTCTTTGTCATCATCCCTGACCCCTCAGGGTTTGGTACTATGTCTAGTTTAGACGCTCTTTTGAGTGGATGAAGGCAAGTTCATAAAAGGAGCTTCCAGATTCATGTTGAAACAATCTCAACTTTCTGATCCCTGACACCAAGTTTTGTGAGGGGAAAAGCTGAGTCTGATGATAGCCTTTACTTGTCACCATGGGAACCCATTTTCTTTTTTTCTTCTCCCGATTCCAAAAGAGCCCTTATCAATTAGAGTACTTGGTCACTGTGGTGATTAGTGCTAATGGAGTCTGAGGGGCAGGGAAGAAAAGGTCTTGTTGCTGGAGAAGATGCTTTCTGGGGGGTAGGGGTGGAGTGGGAGGAGGTAGGTCACCACACCCTCTCCCAAATTTAAATGAAAATAAAAGAACTATTAATTTGGTTAGCAAATGTCTTGGGATCTTTCGAGTCTGACTAACACTCTAATTGACTAACTTCTCTTAGCTCCTAATCAAGGCATTTGCAGCCTTCTCACCACACTTTATTAACCAGGGCTTTTTCATTTTATTCTGTAGTAACAGCTTATTTTTAAAATGAAGCTGCATTTATGTTTTTGTATAAGAAACATATTTTTATGGCTCAAAATTCAACAAGTTCATCAAAATACAGAGTGCAAATTTTCCTCTTGTCATGCCCTGCTCTAAAACAATTATAAAAGCTGTTTAATTTTGAAATATGTCTTTCTCTAAAAAGCATTTTTCATAGAATTTATTTATTTGATGGAGAGTGTTAACTTTGCCCTTAAGACAGTTTTATGGTGAACTCTTCCCAAGTTACAACCCAAGATCTTTTTTTATTATGCATACAGTATTCTGCCTGAATATATACCTACATGACAGAAGAGGACACCAGATCTCATTACAGATGGTTGTGAGTCAACATGGTTGCTGGGAATTGAACTCAGGACCTCTGAAAGAGCAGCCATTTAACCTCTGAGCCATCTCTCCAGCCCACAACCAAGTTCTTAATTACCTGGGTTCTGTTACTTTTCTGAATTCTTTTCTATGTCAAGTTATCTAGTCAAAGATCTTTCTTTTCCACCTTACCTCATAAATATAATCCCAGGATAAGAAACTAAAATCTCAACTCAGTTTTCAGATGTTTTGCTGTTAAAACATTCTATGACCAGACATGGTGATGTATACCTTCACTCCCAGCATGGTGAGTTCAGCCAGCCAAGGCAACATAATATGCCCTTTAAAAAACAAAACAGAACAAATGATATATATCTCCAAGATAGTGGACTTTGTGAGTTTTTATTGGGATGCTAAGAAGAGCCACCCAAAGGCTTGTCTCTGAAAGTGAGTATAGCTCATAGAACAGCTATCCACTCAGCAGAGTCTCTGTGTAAAGAATTTCAACATTCCGCATCTGTGAAGAATTTGATCATACTTGTATGTTGATAATTCTAGAGGAATTCAGTTACCTGGGAACTGTTAGACCATCAGTCCACTGAGGTAAAGGATTAGAATGTTTGAGAGGCTCAGGGAAATGTCTTTGGGTAAGTAGAAGAGAAAATAAATATGCAAATATCTAGCCAGTGGGACTCCACCCCCTGAGTTGGTTTAGTGGCATCTGGTGTTTTAAATATTGACTTGGGAAGGAATGCTGATATCATTGTCAGTCTGTGAAGTCTGTTTAAAATTTCTCTTTTTTTTTTTTTTTGAGACAAGGTTACTATGTAGCCCTGGCTACACGTCCAACGCCCTGTGCAGTTTTTAACAATATATCCTTGGGTTTTTCTTTTTCAAAGGTTAAAATGTTGTTAGTATATATTTTACGAAAGATACGCTTCCATCTAATCTTGAGTTTGGTTGGTTAGATGGATGTGAAATGAGTACTATTTCTTCCCTGTTTCTAGTGAATTAAGCCTCTCATCCCATTTACTTTTTAAAATCTGTACACAGAAGTAAATCTAGTTTATGGGTTTCAAGGGATGATGTAGGCAACTGTAGAAAATTGAACGAAGCAGTTGAGTTGATTGTGAAAGTATGATCTCATAATAAAGTTGAAAATGTCTCTTTTCCATGTTTACAATTAGTTTTGATGACAAAGCAACCTGTACACTTAAAATTTAAAACTAAACATCATCTTTTTCCTTTCCAGTGTGTGTAGGGGAAGGTAGGTGGGTGGGTGAGATAAAAAAAAATAAGATTGCAAGAGACAATATCAATTCCAAATAAAATCTTACATGATCTGTGGTTTTTCCCTTGAGAGGCAGGGCTCAAGTCATCTCTAGGAAAGAATTTTATTTTGAAAGCATCATCTTAAACTGCAAGGATGTCTGTTAAACATAATAATTAAACATGCTAAAGGAGAAATATTGTCAAAATACCCAGTTAATTCAACCCAAACATCTTAAACCTACTCTTTGCTGAAGTATCTAGTCTTTTATGAAATTAACAGCACACAGGCCTAGCTAGCAAGATGGCTCAGTGAAGTGAAGGTATTTGTTGTCAAGGCTGAGGACCTGAGTTTGAACTCTAGAATCTGCATGGTGGAAGAAGAAAATTGGCTTCTGTTGTCCTCAGACTTCCATGCACACACATACACCAAATAAATACAATAGCTAACCACTAAGAAAATAACAATGTACACAGATCAACCTTGCTGAGCTCCAGTGTCGTGCAAAGCTGTAAGAGGTTGGGCAGACATGGAGGACATTCGGAGGGCACTGGAATAGAAGATGTGGTAGAACCCAGACAAAGCTCTGGGAAGCTTTTGACAATCTGGGGTCAAAAGACAAATTGCACTGATTGAAATCAGTGGCTGCCAATCAACTGTGATGCTTTTGATAATTATAAAATGAAGTTGAATCCAGGACTGTTTCCCCAGCTAGTTGCTTCAAGGAGAATGTGGCATATGAGCTCAGTCTACAGTCACATTCCCCTGCCTCCCACTTGTATATGCAGCGAGAGCCAGATGCCTCTCTGGGGACCTTTTCTGGGACAGAGGTATAGCTTCTCCAAAGCCAATACTTCTGTGAGTCTCTGCTCAGGACATGGCTGTGCTCAAGCCTCCTGAGGTGGATGAGAAGTGGCTGACATTTCACTTCCCCTTGCAGATGTTTTCAGAAGGGCAGAGGTACAGGTGTCCCCTGGGTTCTCTGTCTACTGGCAATACTGACCCCTGCCAGGATAATGGCACTCAGGCTACCCTCTTCACTCTTTCTGGATGTAAAATCTTTTGCTTTTTCCTTTCTTTTTTTTTTAAATTTAAATCATTCATGATTCTCTACCCTGTTCTAAGGACATTTGCTTCCCCCTTTCCTCTTTGTCTGGTTTATGAAGACTGAGAATGAGATTAGGATGTTCTACTTGGCCTTGATCTTGGTATTGGCCCATCTAACAAAAACCAAAATGAACTAACTTAGAATTGAATGAAAGGAAGGTCACCACATAGCTGATACCTAACCCAGTCTGCAACAATCAGAGCAGCATTAATTCTGTTGTGACAACAATGTGACTTGTATCCCAAAGGTTTTGTTATTTATTTAAAGGGAATACTTAAGTTTTTTTTATCTTTTAGATGTTTATTTCAACAAATTGGCTATAGATCCTGTTATTGGTGAGTTTTCGGTTCTGAAATATGAGAATGCACCTTAGACTATATGAAATGTAATTCAGTGTAGATGACATGGTGTGTGTGTGGGGGGGGGAGGGCAGAAGAGCATGGTAAAGGGAAAAATGGCCACATCTGTTATAGAATTCAAGAAATTTCTTGGACAGCTTTGAGATGTGATTCCAAAAGTGAGGTGGAAATGGTTTGAAGATAAAGAGAGATGAATCTGTTTATTAAAATCAATTCCATGTAGAGAGTAATATTCTCAATAGTAGAAGGCCAAGGCCATGGTTGGCAAAAAGATGTAAAAGAAAGGAAGAAATGGCCAAGGAGCTTAGAAAGGTGGACCAGAGTGATAGTGCCCTACTCTTAAGTCTCAGTTTAAGAACAATTTTGTGGGTTGGAGAGATGGTTCAGCTGTTAGGAGCACTGGCTGCCCGTCTAAAGGACACAGGTTTGATTCTCAGCACCCACATGGCGGCTCACAGTGGACTTTAACTCCAGTTTCAAGGAATCTGACTCCCTCTTCTGGCCTTTATGGGCACTGGATACACACAGGTGATGCACAGACAAACATGCAGGTGAAAAAAATTAAAAAGACAAAACCAAAAGCATGGATGTCAGTCATAGTGCGCACAACTAACCCTAACATTCTGAAGGCAGAGGCAGGCAGGTCTCTCTGAGTTCAAAATTAGCCTGGTCTACATAGTGAGTTCCATGATATGTAGGGCTATGAGAGACCTTGTCTAAAAGAAACAAACAAACAAACAAACACCATCTTGGTGATATTTGGTTGTCCATGAATGTGGCAATGTGGCTTATATATATTTAGTCAAACTTAATGTGTCTCATGTTTGGGGATGATATTATTAACTTGATTTTATTTTCCAGTTACTCCTTGCTGGTACATTTTTTTCTTAGTATCTAAGGGACACAGGCTCCATGAACCTTAATTAATACCCAAATCTGTAGGTGCTCAAATTCCTTATGAATGCTATAGTGTTTCTATATAACCTATACATATGCTCCTAAAGTCATCGCTGGGTTATATAAAATCTACAGTACAATGCAAAAGCTGGGTAAATAGTTGACCTGCATTGCTTAGAAGTAATGGCAAGATGAACGCTTTCATGCATTCCTTGAAGACATAGATATCATAGGCATAGCTATACAGTGCATGTAGTCTGTTGATGCATAAACCACAGTTATGGAGGGCTGACAGAATATTAAAAGGCAATTCTTTTTGAGTGTGATGATGGAGATGAGCTGCACCCCACCCTTCCATTTTTAATGTTGATTTTATACCCTGTGACCCTTTTTTTTGGTGCAAGTAATGCTTTTCTCTTTTGGATTTGTTGGAACTTTCTATGCACATGATTATGTTGTCAGCAAAAAAGTTCAATTTTTTTCTTTCTGTTTGCCATTTCTTTCTTTCTCTTCCCTTATTGCACCAGCTTAGGGCTGCCAAGTACAATGTTGAATAGGAGTGCTGAGAGCAGCCAGCCTTTTCTATTCATGGAGGAAAACATCCAGACTTTCACTATTAATTATGATGTTAGATGGGGTTTCTGAAAATATGCCCTTCCTATAAAACCAAAAAATCCTACTGAATACAGTGTAATGACCGAGGGCTTCAGTCTTCTGGTCAGGTGGACCTGGGCCTGGGTACCATCTTTTGAGTATTTCAGATGGGAGGGGCCGGGCAAGCTACTTTCTGTGTCTTAGTTTTTTATAAAGTGGGAATGGCGGTCATTTAGTAGGATTGTTATGAATATTAAAAGAGGTGGTGCACATACAATGTTCTCCTCCTCTTTCTTCTTTTCTTCTTCACTGACTCTCACTGTGTGGCCCTGGCTAGCCTAGACCTTTCTATGTAGACTAGGTTGACTTTGAACTCACAGAAATCAGTCTGCCTCTGCCTTCAAAGTTCTGGAGTTAAAAGTGTGCTACCAAGCCTGACCAAATATTTCTCCTTATTAACTTATATCAATATAATCACAAAAAACAGATAAATAAAAACTTGAAGTTCTAGAAGTATACTAAGTACAGGAAGTGCACACAAAACTATAGTTTTCACCTAAATGTTTCTATTAATATGAGCTTGAAGATTACTGGTCTGGATTTGTGGTGAGGTAATGAGAGAAAAATGGGTGTATGGGAGCAGTCTTGTTTTAGGATAACCCTTAGAAGTCCCTGGGTATGGATGCTAATCTTGTGGAGGGCTCAAATATGCTGCAGATCTTGATGGGTTTGTGAGTATGTTGTGGTCACTTGTTGGGGATGGTAAATACTATTTTTCTGTTTCCCAATCAGAAGTCTCAGATCCAGGCTTGTCAGGTCTCTCTCCAAACATCTCATCATGCTTATGGAGTGAATGAACTGGAGTCATCCTCCAGGTCCACGCTTTGACTGCAGCACATTGCAGCTTTACATCTTACAGCTGTCAGGAGGAGTTGCTAAAAGATCCTGGGGCATGGCTGAGAGCTTCTGCACTTTCAAAGCAGGGTCCCCCACTTAGCCTGATTTGATTTGGGCTTCCAAGATGTAGGGACAGGCTCCTTCATGCCTACGTTGGGACAGTTCTGATATCTGCCCATCATCAGAGAAGCAATGAGGTCATGCCACAGGTGACAGTTTTAGAGCCTTTGCATTTCATTTTATTCTAATTGATGTGTTAACTGATAGGTAGAATCTGGTGGGAGTACAAGCTTTGCTTTTGAGATACTTACAGGACAAGACTTCTGCTTTGCTTCCTTCTCTCTGTTGGGTCCTTGGCTGGCCACAAATCATGAAGAATTAATTATTCAGCTCTTATTCTTGCAGTCTTAGTATTTGTCTCCAGTGTCACTTACTGACACATCTCTGCCCATTTGCTTTTTGGCCTTAGACACGTTTTGAAGCTGCTCAAATGACAGTCCAGGCCAAGGGACCAGAGCACTCTGAAAAGCATCCCCTATGTCTCAATACGGGCAGCATTTTGGCTCTCAGGAATCTTTCAGCTCAGTGTTTCTCTGGAAGGCCCACGGTCGTCTCATAGCATCACCGTTGGTTTTCACTGTGTACCAGGATGCCCCATCCTCACACCGGCCCTCCCACCTCTGTGTTCCAAGTGCTGGGATTACAGGTGTGTGCCGCCATGCCCGGCCAGTTTCTTCATGTTCTTGTAAGCAGCTCTCTTTCCCCTGAACTTTAGAATTCTCTATTGGCAGTTTTCTTCACACATGGCAATTATTTTGGCTTGAGTTTCCTTTCTGACTTGTTAGTTGGCATTTTGAGAGATCCACCACTTTCCCCTGCCACCTGAGCTTTTCAAACATTCTCCACTCTGGTCTCCCACAGGCATGTCAAGTGGCGCTTGTTTATCTCACATGCTCATGCTTTGGGATGGATGCCTCAACAGGCACAGCCAGCCCATTGCTGGCGTGCACTAAGAGCTTAAGTTCAGAGTTTACTGTACCTTGTTTTGTAACCTAGAAGACAACTGGGGACTTAAAACCATGATTTCTTAGACCCATCCTTTGATTTTAAAGAGGGGCACATTAACTGTGTGTCTTGTTAATGTTGCTCCATGGCTATCCTTTCTCCATTCTGAGGCATTATCTTTGCTTGGTTGAAGTGTTGGATGGGAAACACAGGAACTGGTGTCATTTCTCCTAGAGGAACTCTCTTCCAGCACAGCACCGAGTTCTGAGGACCAGGGCTTGCTCTTTTTCACAGAAGGCTCAGGAATTCAGCCTTCCTTTAGCTACAGTCTCGTCCACTGTGCCTGAGGCTGGGGGTATAAAATCTCAGTGTGTCACTCACTTCCAAGCTCTCTGAACTTCACAAGTACCATGACAACTCCCTTCTGGTTGGCTCTGTGTGGATTTAGAGACACAAGGAGGGCTTATTTCTTGCCATGATGGATCCAACATATTAAGTGGGTGAGCATCCTGTCTGAATCCATCCCTGGGAAAGAGGAAACAGTGAGGCTGCACCTGGAGCAGTTTTTCCAACTTTGTCGGATGCAATAGCAGGGAAAAGATAACACAGAGAAGAGTTTTCTTAAGGAAGGAGCAGAGACATCTCAAACTATGACATGATCTGTTTGTCAGAGGCCCATAAATGAAGATTTTCTTTGAAGGGGTCCAGGGGATTCCAAAGGCAGCCTGTTTGGCTGTTACATAGTTGTCTTTTTGTCTGTCTCTCTCTTCTAATTAATTAATTAGCTAAGCTTCAGTTTTAGGGTTTTTTTTTTTTTTTTTTTTTTTTTTTTTTTGAGACCTGAGTAGCCTAAGCACGTCCAGACCTGTCAATGCCCCTGCTGCAGCCCGCCTGCTGACTTACAGGTGTGTGCTGATTTACTGCTTTTCTATCCACAGACTGTTCTCATGGGTTTCACTTCCCCCCCTTACTTGATGCTAACAGCTCCTTCAACACCCACCCTCCTGCTCAGTCCTTCTACACAGTCCTCCTGATTTTCTGCCTCAGCCCCATTAACAAAGAGCAAGAAACAAATTTCCAGAAGTTTCTTCTGTGAAGTCTCCAACCCTTCCTTGGACTTCAGATCTCACCATCTTTATAGGAAGGTGAATTAAGATCTGGGATGGGAGGAAGGTGGAACTGTGTGTAGCAGATCTGCCTGCATCTCTGATGATGCTCATTGGCCTCTTAGTAGCATGCTTATTGATTTGTCTTAACCAGATACTGACATTGATCCTTTCCAGACTTCCGGGGCTTAGCCTGGGTGGTTCAGACCAACACTGAGAAGTCCTGGAGCGGAGGATCTGAGCACACTTTGGTCACTAAGGTATTAAGTGACCCCTTCTCTGAGATACTCTAAAGCCAAAGTCTTTTTGTTTTTACTTTTGTTCAACAAGCTCAGGGTTTAAGACTGTTCACAGGACTTTGCTTCTCTCACTTGCCCTTCTGGAGAAGCTGGTTCCGCTCAAGTGGGATCTAGAAGTATGGGAGACACATTCTTGGGGAAGCCTCACATCTCATCCATGAAAACCCAACCTGACAGAAATGTGAACTGATCTGGAGGCTGTGCCTTCTGGGCACAGCAAGACGTCACCACCTCTGGTTCTACCCTTTGTTGTTAGGAATGTGGGTTGTAGGAAGCACACAGGGGACCCCAGGAGGGGAAGGCAGTCTCCATTCTACCGTGGAAATTTCCTAAGTAGTTCCTGCATGGCTGTACTCAGCAGCCGCAAGGCAGATTGTCAGTGTCATCCCTGGTTCTACCCTTGTTCCATGTCTGTTTCTTCTGGATGGTGAATGGGGCTGGGGGTCTCTGGTGAGAGATCTTTCTTAGGCCCAGAGTCTGTTAGACAGAGGTCAAAGTTGAAAGCTTTGGTTTTAGAAGCACTCGGTGGAGAAGTTCTTAAAACTTCAGTGCATACGGAGGAGCTTTCTGTAAAGGAAAACATCTGGTGAATTCAGTACTCCTCACTGGACCAACCAAGGTCATAAGCCACATTTTAAGTAAGGGATTTTAGCTGGAAATGTGGCTCATTGCTAGCCTAGCATCACTGAGGTTGTGAATTCAATCCCCAGGACCTTATAGCAGGTACCGTGATACAATCCCAGAACTTGAGAGGCAGAGGCAGGAAGCTCTCTGTGAATCTGAGGCCAGCCTGGTCTACAGAGTGAATTCCAAGCCAGCCAGAGCTACATAGTGAGACCCTGTATGGAAAAAAATGACAAACTACATAGAAAGGGAGAGAGAGCTTGCTTTTTTCATCTCTGAAATTAAACTGATTATTCCAGGCATAACCCTTACACTAACCCTTACATTCTTTCTCTCCCTCTCCTGTCTTCTCAGATCATTTCAGTCATGGGTTTTCCTTCCTTATAAAGGGTCGGCTTCCTGAGGGGTTGGGGGGCTGGCCTGAAGGCTTCTCCTATCCCTAGCAATGGGTGGACTGCATGCTCTACAGCTGACTTGTCAGTCAACTGAGTGCATCCTATGCTGTGACTGCATAGCTATATCTCCTGGGACAAATTAATTAGCCTCAGGTCCCTTTGTTGTAAAATGGAGCCAATAATAACGGCTATCTCAAGGATTTGTGATAGGTACTGGTGAGTTATTCCATGGGAAGTGTTTAAGTCAACACGCACTTAAAGAAAATATCCAGTGCAGGGAAAGTCTCTTCACATCCTTTGATTCCAGTTTCTGTCTAGTCCTGACAAGCTGTTTCAGTTAGTCATAGCTGCAGTGACTGGGCTGGTAGCAGTTACTGACGATATAAACTGTCTCAGTTCTGGGGCTGAGGAGCTTGGTTAGGAGACACCTTGCATTACTTTCCTGGCTGCATGAGAGAGCAGAGCTGTATGGTCATATATCACACCCACAAGACTCAGCTCATTAGGAAAGGATTGCTAATCTCCTCTGAATTCAAATGTAGAAGACATACACTCTGGCACTAGATGGAAGGAGCTTCAGAGGATGTGTGGACATTATAGTCTGCCATCTGGCACAGACAACATATTCCCATGCATCAAAAATAGTCACCTTCATCTAAGACCTTCGCCACCACAGTCTCATTTGTTCTCAGGGTCCAGGTCTCATTATGCAAATAAAGTTCTGGCGTAGATGTGATTCCTGTGATATGGCTCCTCAGTTTGGCAACTAAATTTAGTACTGTCTTCTTGATCCAAAGTCTTCAAACTAAAAAGACAAATGCCACTTCTGTATCCAAATTCAGTGCTAGGATAGGTAGAGTATAACCACTATATATGACTCTTTAAAAACAAGTAATGCTTGCATCTTTTCTTAAATTTTGGGTTTGGTTTGGTCTTGATTTTTTAAGGACAGAGTTTCTATGTGTAGCCCTGGCTGTCCCGGAACCAGGGAACTAGCTCCGTAGACCAGGCTGGCCTCAAACTCACAGAGATCCACTTGCCTCTGCCTCCCTTTTCTGAGATTAAAGGTGTGTGCCACCCCACTCTGGAAAATCACTTTTCTTTTTGAGGCCGAATCTCAGGCTCACTGCCCTTCTGTCTCAGCTTTCTGAACTCCATCTCCAGCTCTAAATAACCTCATTTGTCACTCTAAATTTTGAAATAACTTCTGACTTATAAGAAAGTCGCAAACACAGCAGATTCCACAGATATTCTTTGCCCAGCTTCCTCAAATTATACAACAATTAAACAATTAAAATACTGGAACCAAGAAGTTGACAGCACTGATACAATGCTGTTAACTAAGCTGTGGATTTCATTTTGATTTTACCTATTGTCCTGCTAGAGCATTTTTCCTAGTCCAGGTTGCAGTTTAGTGTCCACATCACCTGCAGTGGTCATGTCTATCTTCTCCCTGGGGTAGATGTTTCCATTTAAGAAAGAGAGCATCTGCCTTTAGTCCAGAGCTGCTCTCATGTGCAGCTGGCACCTGGTCCCAGCGCTACTTCCTGGAGTGACTCCTGCTGCTTTGGTTCTATCCCATGGTTCTGTCTTTACCTTCTTTCTCCACAAAATGTGACTTACGTTTGCAGCGAAGTCATTTCTGCACTCTGTCCCTTTTTCTGTCAAGGCTGACGGCACTTCTGCTGATACGATTCTTCCCTAATGTGTGTGGATTTCCAGACATTGCTGTGGACCAATGTATCAGAGAAAACTCACAACTACAAGCCTTACCAGAATAAACTGTTTCCCATATTCAGCACCTGGTGAGGCTGCTGGGTGGGCAGGGTGGGAGCGGGGTGGGGGTGGGGTGGACAATACTTTTCAGATTAGTGAGATTCCTATTCTGAGAAGAAGTGAGACACATCCTAAAAATCTCGATGGGTCTTTTTGTCTGTATCAAGATTCTTGAAGACATTACCTTTGCACTTTTGGAGGACTTCAGTTAAGTCCTGGGTTTTCTTATCATGCCCTATTGTATATTGTATTTAGAGTACCTTCTTCCATAACAATTTCTATCAAGTTTCCCAAACTATCACAAATATTAGAATCATCTATGGCTTCTTTTTCACACCCATCCCCTGAATGCAACCATTGACAGCTCATGACAGTTTTTAGTTCTGTGACATCTCCTCAGTACACTTGCTATCCGAGATGTTCTAGCTGGGTATCATATCTCATCCAGATGCCACTGGAGCTACAAGCAGAAAGCCTTGTCTCCTCTACTAACTATCACCTCTTGTTAGAATTTGCTTTCTAAAATAAGATCTTGCCTTCCAACCTAGAAATCTTAAATAACCTCTTCACACTGCCTATGGAATAAAGTAAATATTCTCCATAGGGTGTTCAAGGCTTCCACAGTTTAGCTCCTACCAAAATGTACGGCTTGAGAATTCTGAATTGTGCATTGTTTTTTCTTTCTTTCTTTTTGGATTTGGTGCTCTGCTCTTTCTGTTTCTGTGACCTGGTGCTCTTTCCATATTGAGTCAGTTCCCAGCTTCCACAGCCATGCCCAGCTCAGATCTAAAACACCTCACAGCACTTTAAAGACTCTATAGCAGTTCACGGCCTCTCCATATCGTGAGGGGAAGAAGGCAGTATGTGTTCTCTGTACAGGAAGATCATTTGAGGCTAGAGGAGGGAGAGAGAGAGAGAGAGAGAGAGAGAGAGAGAGAGAGAGAGAGAGGGAGGGAGAGGACAGTGCTATCAGTCCAAGGTGAGAGAAGGCTAATTCAGCACAAGCGATTCCTCCAGGATACTCTTGAGACTCTGCACTTCCTGCCTCAGTACAGAGGTGGGGGACAGCGGTGGACAGGGGTGGCAGCAAGTAGATGGCAGATTTGCAGTCTGGATCAGGCCATCAGAAGTGACAGCACCTTACTTTAGGGCACCAGGCTACAGGTCTTCAGCTGAGGGAAGACGAGACTCCTCGGGCCCTGACAGTTGCTTGGGTTTATTTTTAAGTGATGGGAGTCTTTCCTGGACACCTGCTCCCCCCCCCATCTCAGGCACCGCATTCTGAATGACCGTGTGTGTGCACACTGTACTTACACTGCAGGCTTTGTTTTCAGCAGACAAACCGTGGCTTCTTCTGCTGTGAGAACTGGGAAGAAAGTGTTTTAAGCCAATTAGGTAAGTGGCATGGTACCAAAATAGAGTCCACATGGGTTTATTGTTTTCCTTTGAAAATTTTAGCAAAATCCTAGGCTGGGAGATACTCTGGATATCTGGAACACTGCATTTCTTCTTGATTCCAGGCTTCCCCTTAGTCCATTCTCAGTATGAAGACAAGCAGCCTCCCTGAGTCTGTGGTAATTGCATGGGAGGGGTTGGGACCATTTAGGAAGATGATGGGGGCCTGACCTCCTCCTGTCTTCAAAATCCACAAGGGAGGGAGATTGTCAAATGATGAATAGTGGATCAGAAAGTGGGGACTGTCCCTCCTAAATTGGGACAGCCGGCTCCATGATAAAACCGATTTACTCTGTTTGCAGTCCTCAGGACTAGACACTATGAAACAGAAATTAAGCTCTGGCTTTGGCAGCTCTCTCCACACAGCGAGGGTGAAACACCTCTCTCTGTCCTTGCCTGCTGCGGATCGTCTAGGGGAGTCCTAAGAGTGTGGAAGGAGGGCGTTTGCCCGGCTCATGAGGCTGGATTCTAGAGAAAGGGTAGATTCTGGGGACATGTTTCCTCGGACGTTGGATATGTGTCAAGTTGGCCTTTGGTTCATCCTTGGAGGTTGTGTTTCTGCTCGGGCCAGCTCAAGGTGACCTCCTTGTACTCTGTAGACAGGAGAGTTAGCCTGCCTGATCTCTCTGATGTTCCTGAGAAACTGATTTTGCTACAGGGCTAAGTGAACCATATGGCAGCTAGATTACAGAGATTGCTGGCGTTTGTCACAGAAAGAACAGGCTTTTTGGCTATAGCAAATCCCCCCAGGTAGAGGTGCCATGCCATCTGTGATCACAGCATATAGGAACAGCGAGGTAGGTATGCAGTTCCGTCCTTATCTGCTTCCCATTTCCAAAGGGAAGGGGGAGGCAGGTCCTAAGTCAAATACCGGTGATCGAGGAGGAGGTGCTTTGTTTTTGGTTTTTCTATTTGACTGCTATCTCTTTGAAGGATACCAGGAGGGTCTAAATTTGCGTTTCTCAGTTTTGAGAGGTTTAAAGTCTACTTGGGGGTATCAGATGAATAAAGTAACATAAAAGCACATGGTACAGTAGTAAATACTTTAGAATTCGGGAAAATTGAAGCACAAATACAGTTGGATGTCTGTAGGAGGAAGCTAGGACTGGGGGTTTGCCTTGGAGAATGAGCAGATGGGAGGAGCTTATTAGGATGAGTGTGGGCTGCCAGGCTGAAAGAACCGTGTCAACAGAAATAGAGACAGCAAGAACCCTCTACAGGACCAGGAGGAGGTAAATTTGGTTGAAGGGAAGATAAACATAAGATTAAGACAGTGGAGTGGGGTCAGATTTAAAAGGGGCCTTAGGGGCAGACAAAGGAATTTAGACCTGGCTCTGAAGGTGCTAGGGCACCACTGTAGGCCCTGAAGCCGAGATATGATACAGAGAAAAAAATACTTGGTGATGCTTTGTACATATAATTCTGAGCAGATTGCTGCCTCACCCTGGAGATTAAACAGGCAGTTATGAGGAAGGTATACTAGATATTTTTTTTCTTTCTTTCTTTTTTTTTTAGACAGGGTTTCAATATGTAACCCTGGCTGTCCTAGAATTCCCTATGTGGACCAGGCCGGCTTCAACCCTCCAGAGATCTGCCTACCTCTAAGTGCCAGGATTAAAGGCCTGCACCATTACTCCTAACAGCTATTTCTTTCCAGAACCTGGGAGATTTGAGCATGAACTAAGCATCGAGCACAAAGGAAATAAAAAGGTCAAAGTTCTGATTTTGAAAAGCTGGAAGGAATAATAATGCCATTAACAAAAATGGAATAGTTATAAGGAAAGGTAATTTTATGAGGGAAATGATGAGTTTGGCAATGACTTTATTTACTTAATAAATACTGATGTGACATTTGTTGTGTTCTTAGCACCATTCAAATAACTTTATAGAAAGATAACTCATTTAGTTCTCCTAATGGCCACAAGAAATGAATATTGTTATTATCCTTCTTATTACAAAGGCAGAAACTCGAATGTAGAAGTGTTAGTAATTTTCCAAGATCAGCGAACATAGCAGATGAGGATTCTGAAGGCAGACCATCTACGGCTCACTCTCTCTCATTGATGGGAGACCCACGTACAAGAAGAGTCCATGAAAGGTTAGCAGTTGCTCTCAGAATCCTTCCTCTGCACAAAGCCCTTCCCAGGAAGTGAACAGGATGGCATTTGCCTAATCCTGCTCAGGCATATGAAGTTGTGTGCCACAAAGGAGGGGAGCAGCTAATAAGAGAGGGGGGAAGCAGATGCATTTCCAGAAAAGGCTTAAAGAAGAAGGTGGTAACATATAGAAAAACCATGAGAGATGGGTCCAGGTGGATTTGCAGTTGATGGTAGGCGAAGAACATTCTAGTATATACAGAATCTGAATAAAATCATGGTGTGTGTGTGGGGGGGAGTTCAAAACATATTTGGAGACTAGGACCTAGCATTGCCCCTGACTCAGCATCCCACTCTGTCAGCATGAGCTGGGATGGGACTTGCTTTTAGTTAGGCTACCGCAGGAAGTGGGAGGGCTGAGACAGACCCCTTGATGGAGAAGCAGGAGCCTGAACGAAGAAGGGATTTCACTGGACACAAAAGATTCCGAGAATGGTGTCAGGACGGAGGATGCCTAAAAGGGTGGAGGAAAGAGTTCTGGAGTGAGGTGAGGAGGAGCCTCCATTTTGAGCATGCAGAGAGATAACAATACTATTCCTATTTCAGCATAGACCTGCTGTCTCTGTGGCTTCTGGGCTGGCATTTGGTCATGTGCTGTACTGGGGCCCACTTCTGCCCCCCAGCCTTCCCTTTCCAGGGGTCTTCAGTCTCCTGGGGGTACATGAAGCTCTTATTGAGCTCCCCACCTCTATATTTAGGAATCATGGTGCTCTTCTGTCTAAACCCCAGAAAGACTTGACAAAATAGCAGGGCAAGCTCATGGCATTGGTTGGTGACAGAGTTCACTAAGTCTGTTTCGGAGTCTATTGACTGAATCTCTTGAGCCTGTTTTTTAAACTGTACTGTATTTGCTTTGCTTACCTGAAAGAAAACTTGGGAGGATCAGAGGAGGTAATGTCTGTGAAGGAGCTAGATGATTGTACAGTGCTATATCAAAGCATACCCATGATCTTTATAGCCACTGACTGTACTCACTCTTAAAGGTGAACGCTCTGAAAGTGCCTTTTGCATAACCTGTTCACAGTCCCTCTGCCAAGACCTTCAAAGGCAAGGCCATAGGTCAGGAGTTTGGGATAGAATAATATTTCCTTGGGCAGGCACATCATCTTGTTTTATTGGCTCTAAGACGAACTCAAAGCCCCCTTTCCCACAAAGTTGACATCTCCCAAGTCGGTCTACGTGCCTTGAAATTGACAATGGGGGCGTGAGACGGACTAAGATACCTTTGTTCTCGGGGGCAATGGACTATGCATGGAAATTTTCTTTTTTCCTTTCCATCACCAAAAGCTACTTTACTTCACACTTAACGAGTAGAAATCTCACTAAAAAAATGCACTGGGAGGCTTCTGTTGCCTTAGTCAGTATGGGATTCAGTCTGCCTTTGAGTGTCTTGCAATATGTCATGGTCACCGTTTTTCACTGTACTGGAAGCAGAATATTGGCTTGAACATTGAATGTCCTGATCTCAGAACATATTCTGGATATTGATTTTTACAATCTCTATTGGCAACTTTAGTGTCATTTTCTCTGTCCTAGTAGAAATGAAAGACATAACGCAATTTGATGACAGGTAACTTTATCATCCTGGGTTTGACTGTTTGAGGCCCTGGGTGTGATAGGGGAGCTAGATTCCTCACTCTATCCTGTAAGCTCTAAACACCAACCCCCTAAGTGGCAAGATAACCAATTAGCAGCTTCTTTTCATTAAGAATTCTGTTCTTGTTTCCTATTTACCTTTTAAAAGCTCTTAGATGCCGGTCCAAATTCAGAGCCTCTTAGTGGGGACCATTTATTTATTACCAGTTAGGCTTCTCGTTGACTGTCTGGTGTGGACGGCCCATTTCAGATGTCTGTCCTGTGCCTTCTGAGATAGCCGCCTTCCTTCTGCTCTGCTTGTGAATGTTAAGTAATGTCCAGTGTGGCAGAACACTCCAGAATCTCAGCATTCATTCAGGAATCAGAGACAGGAGGATTCCTGCAAATTCCAACCCAGCATGGACCACAAAGTGAGTTCTAAGGCAAGGAAATGACTCAGTGGGTGAAGAGACTTGCCTCACCACGAAACCTGGTGACCAGGGTTGGGTACCAAGAAACCACGTGGCAGAGGAAATGAAAGGGCTCCAAGTTGTACCCTGACCTTCATGTGTGTGCCGTGGCTCCCTGTACCCCTCCCCCAATAAGTAAGTTTCAGGGTTGCCAGGGATATGTATACACAGTGAGACTCCATCTCAAAAATCCCCTCCCAGCCAGAGGGATGGAGAGCCCTGAGGTCAGTGGTTGGTGCCGAGAGGGGTACATACTATCACGTACTGAACAATCACTTTTACAGGTTTTAATTAATTCATTTGATTCTCACAATTGGAAAGTGGGCTCACCCTTCCCAATTGTACATATAGAAACTTCAGACTCAGAATGGATGAGTTTCTGACTGGCTTTGCTCTTTATAAGCAACGGAGCTGTTCTGAAGCCCACTTTCTAGGAAGAACGAGTGTGAAAACAAAGAAGTTGTAAGTAGATGATTAGCTATTTCTGGGCTATTTCTTGCTATAATGTGGATGGCTGGAGGTAGTTTTTTAAAGGATTTTATGGCTTCTTTCTTTGCATTTTCTAACTCTGGGAACAGAAAGGTTCTCTAGGCCTGCTGGTTGGAGTTGTGCTGTGTTTTGTAGACTCTGGGCCTTCTGTGGTCCTGCTTCTAGTGGCTCCTGATTCAGGTCAGATGCAGCATGGTGCCCTAGAAAGAACCGGGTTTCTAGCCCAGCATGACTCCCTTGAGCCCCTGAGCCTGTGAGGGCAGCACCTCTCCCCAGAGCTCTGTTTATTTCTATTATGTCATTTGCTTATTATAGGCAGCCTGCTAAGTGTTACTTATCACCTCCTGTGGTGGGTGCCCTGTCTTTTCCTCTCCTTCTGTCTTCCCCCAGGTTTTGGGGATGATGGGGATCTAGGAGGCAGTGTTTTTATGGACTCTTTCTCTTTTCTTCATTTGGAATTGCTTCTCTGCTGCTAGTCCCTGCAGACTTAGGAACGCTTGCCCTGTGAGTGAGGGAACCACTCCTCTGTGGGCTGAGGAAGAGTACTTCTCTCCTTGGAGTAGAAGAGAGAACAGACAGGGGAGAGAGGGCCTGGGCTCAGCAGAGATGTTGGTTTAGATCTGCAGGAGTCAAGTGCTTGGACTTGGCAGGCTTTGTGTCCCGATGTCCTGCTTCCTGTCACCTTGGCATGCACTTGGCCCTCTTAAATCTTTATCCACAAGGGCTGTTTTTGCAGGTCAGGCTAAGAGACGCTCATGAAGTCTGGTCCAAGAGTCACTGTCCACAAGACAGTGAGTGGGAGACTTGGCCCTAGATCCCAGTCATTGGGAGCTGTGGGTAGGTGACTAGGCAGTGGTAGGCTGACACTTTCTGTCCATCTGTCTGTCCGTCCGTTCGTCTGTCTGCCTGCCTGTCTGTCCTCCCTTGCTGTCTCCATGAGAAGGACTAGGGCTGTTCTTCTGCTAATACAGCTATCTCTACTGCTTGTCAGGGCTTTGTACCTTCCTCTTCAGTGACACTCCAGCCACTTTCCCAATTTGACTGGGCTATTTCCCAGAGAGCCCCATCACATTCCCATAGAGATCTCAGTTTGGGACAGCTCTCCTACTGTGTTCAGACTCTGGGGAGCAGTGCAGCGAAGAGGGTGCGATCTTGACCTGGTGCTGAGACAGGCCTGGGGAAAGCTGTTGGCTCCGCTACACTCTGTTGCTCACCAAGAGTTCTGGGGCCTGTAGATTTTGAGATGTTCTCTGAAAACAGAAGAGTGAACTTCTCAGTTTTGTACTCAGACTATAAGCTGACCTTTGTGGTGGCCATCCTCTCCTCCCTAGTGGTGCGTGGGTGAAGAAGAATGCCCCCATCTGCTCATATCTTTGAATGTTTGCTCCCCAGTTGGTGGAGCTATTTGGAAGGATTAGGAGGTGTGGCCTTGTTGGAGGAGGTGTCACTGGTGGGGGGCCTTTGAGATTTCAAAAGCCCAGCCATTCCCAGCTAGTTCGGTCTGCCTCCTTCTTGTAGATAAGGATGTGGCTCTCAGCCGCTGCTCCAGCACCTGCCTGCCTGCTGCCATGCTCCCCGCCATGATGCTCACAGATCCAGTCTCTGAAACTGTGAGCTCCCAATAAATTCTTTCTTCTATAAACTGCCTTAATCAGGATATCTTCTCAGAAACAGAAAAGTCACTAAGACACCCTCCCCCACACCTTGCAATAGGTCAAGTCTTCCTCCTCGCCCTGTAGGCAGTCCCTCCCTCCCTCCCTTTCTCCTCAGGCATTGGTTTCCTTTCTCTGTGTCGTCATGTCCTTTCTATAGTTCTGCCCAATTCTCTCAGTTCCCTCACCCCCCCCCCACGCTGCCACTTCTCTTTCTCCTCTTTTATAATCAAACTTCTTGAAAGAACAACCCATACTCCTGGTCCCTTTTCCCAACTCCAGCTTCATCGGTGTCATCCGAAGTGAACTTCCAGGCTGTACCCAATAGACAAGCTCTAGTCCCCGATCTATTTTATCTCCCAGCTCTTCAAGGCTGTTCACTAGTTATGGCTTTGGAAACATAGTCTTCCTATGCCCCCATTTCCCACTCTCTGTCTCCTGTTAGTTCAATATCAGTGTCCATTGTTCAAAATGCTTGGGATCCAGAATGCTTTATATTTTATATAAATTATGTAGATTTTATATAAGTACAGATTTAATTTTATATGTTTAGTTATGATCCCAAGTGCTTGCATTTAAGGTGTGTGTCACTATGCCCAGAAAAATTTATTTTATGTCTAAGAATGTTTTTGTCTGCATGTACACCTGTGTCTGTGTGTTCCCGCTGCCCACAAAGGCCAGAAGACTGTGTTAGATCCCCTAATAGTAGAGCTACAGTGGGTTCTGATCTGTGGCATGAGTACTGGGAATGTAACCTGGATCTTCGGAGGAGCAGCTAGTGCTCTTAACCATGGAATCATTTTTCCAGCCTGATTTTCATACATTTTGAATGCACCTGTGGTTTGACTGTGAGCAGCCAGTGAGGTAGGGGATGGAATGTTCGACTTGCTCTCACTTTTGTTGCTGTTGTTTCCTTGAGATTCAGGCTTCTTTCTCATCTCTAGCAATTAATGGTTCGTGGACATCTTAAAGTTCACACAGACCCCAAATAAACTAATATTGCCTGTCTCCCGGTTGCTTTTGCAAAATTGTTCTCTAACCACTTAGGTTGTACTTTCTTAGGGTCTTTTCCTTACACACACACACACACACACACACACACACACACACACACACACACCCCTTGCCCATATCTATTTTGAATCTACCTGCTAGTCTATTGAAATCATCCATAGTAAATGCTGATGTTCTTTTACCTGTTTATCTAAAACTGGCTGGAACCTCTGAATCTTCATTCTCCACACTGAAAGCTTTTAAGAAGAGAAGCCAAGTGCTCCTTACTCTGTGATCCCTGGTGTGTTCCAGGCCTCTTAACATATAAAGAGACAGAACTCTTCCCCCTGCCTACAAGGACCTGGGTGGTCCTGCGCCAGCCTCTCCACTTCTTCTAAGCGTTGGCCACATTGCTTTGATATGATTCAACTAACCCTGAGAGCACAGTATTCATGCCTGCCACCCTTCCTTGTCCTTACCTAGAGAACTACTGTCTGTCCTGAGTTCAGTTCTTAGAGGAATGTTTTTTTTTTTTTGGGATCCCAGAGTAGGCAGTAGTCATGCAACAGGGTCATGATCCCTTCCACATCCCTCTAGCACCGAAAGCCTGTTTGCTGAGATTGCCGACTTCCTGGTAGGTGTTCTACTCCTGAGGGCAGAGGATGTGTCTGTTACATTCACCTGCTGCTTGCACAGTGCCTGGCACACAGTTAGCATAGGACAGATTTATTTTTATGAATGACTGGCAGCTGAGCTCTGGAGGAGGCAGTCAAGATAAATTTGCAAAGAGGTATGTGGAGAGGGTGCTATATCCTTGAACTGCCAGCTTAAAGAAGTGAGTAAGTGGGCTGAAGCTCAGTGGTTAAAAGCATCTGCTGCTCTTCCTGAGGCTCAGAGTTCAGTTCTCGGCACCCACATCAGGTGACTCACAACCACCTGTGACTGTACCTCCAGGAGACAATGCCTTAGGCCTCTCAGGGCACATGCACACATGTTGTCACATTCACATGCACACACACACACCTACACATAATTAAAATTAATAAAAATTGTTGGGTGTGGTGGCACCTGACTTTAATCCTAGCACTCCAGACGTAGAGGCAGACAGATCTTTGTGAGTTTGAGGCCAGCCTGATCTACACTGTAAGTTTCAGGACAGCCAGATCTATGTAGTGAGACCTTATCTGAAATGATAATTAAACAAACAAATAAAATAAAAATTTAAAAAGAACTCAGTAATAGATCAGTTTTACAAAAATCATACAGTTTCATTATCTGACTTAGAATTTTATTTATTTGTTTATATTTATTTAGGGACAGAGACTCACTATGTAGTCCAGGCTAGATTTGAATTTATAATCCTGTTACTTTAGATTCCCAAGTACCAGAGTCACAGGCTACACCTCCATACCCAGAACCAAAAAATATTTACTTTAAATGAGATGCTAAGAGCCACACATATTTAAAGTAAATATGAGATGCTATATTTACAGCCAAGCCTTACCTATAGAGATGAGACTCTTTAAAAGGAGAAAAACGAGGGATATGTTTGTAGAAGTAACTTGATTTTCAAGTTTCTGGGTTATCAAAATTTGAGGGTTGAAAATCTTACATGAGAGTTAAATCTTACAGAGGGAACCTTACTTGTACCTATTACTTCTGAGATTCTGGGTCCAAAGGCAGAGTTCTTGGCCCTGGGAACCCCCTCCCTATGTAATCTGTTGGTGAAGCCTTGGCTGAGGCCTGCAGGGAAGCCCTTCAGGAAGTAATCTTTCTCCACTGTGCTTCCCCGGCCACTCCGTCTTAGGGCCTAAGATTTACAACCTCAAGAGTCAGAAATGGAGGTAGAGGAACCTCTGGATTGTGGCACCTCACAGCTCCACTCTCCTCTCTCTCTTTTTAATTTAGCTGACATTTGTTGACTCCCAATTAATGTTCTTGGTATTGGAAATATGAAAATGAACAAGTCACACCCCTGCCTATGAGAAGCTCAAATCCCAGTGATAGACCCTTCATTTGTTTATTCACTCATTTATAAAATATTTGGGACATGTTGACTATGAGCTAGACATTTACCACTGGAATTATTCATCCATTCAGCAATATTTGAGTTTCTCTTTGAATACACTTCCAGGTGCATAGAATCATGAACAGACTGTGTCTTGTATGAATTTGCTTTCTGGTGAGAGGAAACCAGTGACATAGAAGACTCATGATAAGTGTATAAATTAGGTTGTTTGGAAAGCTGTAAGGGTTATGGGGGATGAGGACTGGAAGAAAACCATGAGAAATAAGGAGGGGATTCAATTTTAGGTAGAGTGATCTTGGCACACCTGTTGAAACTGTAGTATTAAAGCACAGGCTGGAAGAAAGATATTAGACAGATATTTTAGGCATCAGAATTCTCAAGGCGGAAATATGCTTGGCATGTTGTGTTGGGGTCACAGCAAAAATGCCCCTCTGGCTGATGTGGAATATTCTGACATTAGAGAAGCAACAAGGGAGTCTCTGCAAAGATTTAGCTTTTGCTTTTAGTGGAAGGAAAAGATCCACATGAGGGTTTGGAGTCTCAGAGAAATGTACTGCAGCTCATGGACAAGGATCATAAAAATGTGGTGCTGAGACTAGACTTTCCAGAGAGAGGCCATTGGGAAGATTCCAGAAACTGAGGTGAGAGACAGTGGTGGCTCACTGAACAGAAGGAAACAGAAGAGGTGAATTTGGGGTATGTTTAAAAGATAAAATCCAAATATTTCTTGGTAGATAAAGTGCAGAGTGGAGAGTAAGAACACAGATGCAAACTTTTGACCTGAACAACTGGGAACTGAGATTGGTGTTGACTGAAGATGCATAAACACTGCGGACAGTTGAGGACTTGGGCTTGGGGGAGATGCTTGTGAAGTGGAGAATAACTCACAGGCTTGGACTGTAAGCATGGGAGTTTTGAAAGCTAAGAAAACTACCAGGTTTATGAGATCAGCAAAAATTAGGGAGTGTAGTTGGTAGAAGAAAAACTGAGTCCTGGGCATGGGACTGTTCAGAGGACAGTGAAATGACAGGAGAGGCAAGAAGAAAACCAAGAGTGTTGGGAAATGAGGCCAAGAGAAGAATGTACCCTGGCCCTGAGAAGGAAGGATTGTGGACAGGCCCCAGGGCTGCTGAGGGGCCCAGGAAGATGACAGCGTCCTCACTGACCACTGGCTGGACGATGTTGATGGCTCTAGGAATCTGACAGAAACAGCTGCAGTGTGGTGGTATGGTTAGAACCTTATCTGAGTAGATTTAGCAGAAAATGATATGTTGCAAAGTGGGGCTAAAGTCACTGGAGAAGTGGAATTGGTAAACTTCATTACTTTCTAACTGTACGGCACATGACACCACATCTCCCATTAACTGCCCTTCTCATTTGCTTCTTTGCTGCTGAGACAAAACACTGAGCAAAAGCAAAACTTGGAGAGAAAGGGTTTGTTTTGTTTATAGCTTGCAGTTTGTCACAGAGGGAAGCAAGAATAGGAACACAAAGCAGGAACTGAAGAAGAGACCATGGAGGAAGGCTGCCTACTGGCTTGCTTTACCAGGCTCTCTCTGCTAGCTTTCTAATATAGCCCAGGCCCACTTTCTAATATATCACCCACAGTGGGCTGGGTCCTTCCACATTGGTTAGCAATCAACATAATGCCGTACTGACATGCCCACAGGCTAATATGATGGAGGCAGTCCCTCAATGGAGGTTCCTTTTTTCCAAGTGTGTCAAGTTGGCCACCAAGATTAGCCATTGCAACTGCTTTATGTGTAGAGTTCAGTGACATCGCGTGTATTCACATTCTGGTACAATCCTCACAACCATTCATCTCTAGAACAGTTTCATTTTTTTCTGATCTGAAACTTGTATTCTTCTTCCATATGGGTGATGGCCCAACATGCTGATATCCCAAAGTGGATGACCCAATTGAGAGAAGAAAATTAGTGATGTGGGAGAGGGTGGGGGAGTAGTTACTTAAGAAAATAGGTGGGTAAATATACTAGGAAGGATAGTATTATTGGGCCTACCAACGGCTCATCTTCGGTTCGTGGTCAAGTGAGAGAACACTCTACTTGTCCATATGCTTTTCTTTCCAATCTCTACTCAGCTGCATAAACTCCACTGGCTCTAACTGAGACTGACATTGTGCCAAATGAAGAAATAGAATTTTTTAACAAACAGTGAGTTTTTGTTTATTTTCAAATTCTGGGTCTTACTTTATGATCCAGACAAGCTTGAAATCCAATTCTTTTTTTAAAAAAAAAAAAAAAAAAAACACAGTCTCCCTAGAAGCTATAGTTACAAGCATGAGCCACTGTGCCTACCTAAGAAGGGATGATTTTAAAGAATGCTCATGTTTATAAATGAGAAGAACAGAAAAGAGAAGACATCGTATTCATTGTGAGAACTAGCAAAAAGACAGTAATATCGGAGGTCTGGATGAAAATCTTCCTGGAGTCAGGTCTGAAGGAGGAACCTAGAAGAGGGGAGAAAGTGACTGGCAAGGGAAGCAGTACATTTGTACATTCCGTGTACATTTGGGGGTTGCAAAGACTGCAGCTTAAATGTGAAAGCCCTTGGAGAGCAGATCTCTGCATGAGTACAATTAAACTTTTGTAACTTAAGACAGAATTAATTTCTGTATATATTTGAATGACAGACATGCCCTGTGCTTAGATTTATAGTCTAGGTCAAGAGATAAAGAAGTGGAGGATTTATAGTATAGTGTAGAAAATACTACAACTGGGAAGTGAAGACCTCCTAAATCCAACCTGGCGAGCTGGGGGATATTCCAGGAGGAAAGAGATTTCAGTTGAGACTTTGAAGAATATATCCAGGTTAAGTGAGATTTAAGAAAAAGAGAAACAGACCATGGGGACTGGATATGTAAAGGGATGAAGGAGAGCCTTTCTGCTTCCAAAGACCTCCTCTGGGTTCGCTGGGTACTCTGGCTAAAATTGAAGGTACCTTGCAAGGGAGGCATGAGTAAAACCTCACCCCATGGATGGCAGGAAGATCACATGTATGCAAATGTGAATTCACGTTTCTAGTTCTGGTTGCTGACAAGAAAGAAGTCCAAAGCAATTGTTTTCTGTGTTGGTTTTTAAAACTTTATCATCATTGCTGTTGTTTTCTAAAATCTATGTGACCCAAACTGGCTTCCAACTCACAGTCCTCCTGAGTGCTGGCTCCATAAGCGTGTGCCACCACACATAGTAGAAAGACTAGTTTTCACACACACACACACACACACACACACACACACACACACACACGAATGAACACATGCATCATACACATACCGTGTGTGTGTGTGTGTGTGTGTGTGTGTGTGTGCATACATGCACATGCCTGTGCCACAGGGTACATGTGCACATCAGAGGATGATGTATGGGAATCAGTTTTCTCCTTTTACTGTGTGGCTTGGAACTGAACTCAGATCGCAGGCTTGCTAGCAAGCATGCTGACACAGTAAGCCACGAAGCCAGGCAGACCTTAAGAGCAGCTTTAGGCTCACAGCAAATCTGAGAGGAGGTACAAAGACTTCCCATATAACTCCAGTCCCCACACTGTAAAGCCAATTAACATTGCTCACCAGAGAAGTACATTTGTTACAATAAATAAAAACCTACCTCAAAATATTGTTCAATCTGGTGTTGTACATTCTGTGGATTCAGATGAGTTCAAGGAAATGAAAGCTATGAAAAGAAATAAACCAATCCAAAAAGGCTACATACTGAATGACTGTACAATGTACAAATGTACATCTGGACATGCATTCATTGTTACCCTGTGATTAGCTTTGCTGCTCTAAAAACCCTCTGTGTTCTACATTCTCTTTTTCTTTTCTTCTCCTCTTTCCTTCCCCCTCTCCCCTTTCATCTATCCCCTCTTTTTTCCCTCCCTCCCCAAACTGCAGGCCACCACTGATCTTTATACTGTCCTCTGGTTTAGCCTTTTCCAGTTTTTTTTCTTCATTCTATACTGAAATGCTTGAGGCTGTATGCTTTATAAAAAAAAAGAAGTTTGTGGCTCCTGGTTCTTTTTTTTTAATTATTAGCAGTTTAAAATTTATTTTACATACTGATCACAGTTTCCCTTCCAATCTCTCTTCCCATTCCCCTCAGCCACCCCCACCTCTCATTTACCCCCTCACCATCCACTCCTCCTCCACATCCATTTAGAAAGGTGCAAGCCTCCCATGGACTTGAACAAAGCATGGCACACCAAGTTGAGGCAGGACTGAGCCCCTCCTATCCCCCACTCATACATACATCAAGGCTGGACAACAGCATGGGGAACAGGTTCCTAAAAGCCAGTTAAGTGCCAGGGTTAGACCCTGATCTCAGGGCTAGGAGCCTTACAAACAGGCCAAGCTACACAACTGTCACACACATGCAGAGATTCCATGCAATCTCCCTAACTCTGGAGAGCCCACCTAGATCAGCTGTCTCTGTGGGTCTCTCTGTCATGACCTGGATCCCACTGGCACTTTCTTTAGCAGGACTCCCAGAGATTGGCCCCACGCTTGGCTGTGGATCTCTGCATCTGCTGCCAACTGTTGCTCGATGAAGGGTCTATGATGACAATTAGGGCAGTCACCAAACTGATTACAGGGGAGGCCAGTTCAGGCACCCTCTCCACTATTGCTAGGAGTCTTAGCTGGAGTCATCCTTGTGGGTTCCTAGTGGCTTCCCTGGCACTAGGTTTCTTCCTAACCCCAAAGAGGCCCCCATCAAGCCGGTGATGGCAGCACATGCCGGTAGAACTTGCTGAAGGAGGCAGAGGTGGAAAGATCCTGAGTTTATGGCTCATGGTTCTAGAAGGGGGCAATGGACCACATTTGGTGTGGTCTTTTTGTCAACAAAGTTCTAAGGTATCAGGAGGCAGAGAGTGCCTGTAGGTGTGTTCATCTACTTGCTTTCTTTCTTTCTCCCCAGATCCTACTCACAAAGCCACCAAGATTCAGTCATGGGAGCCTTGCCCTCGTGACCTTATCTAACTTAAATCATTCCCCCCACATACCTATCTCTAAACATATTAAGTTTCCACCCTCTTAATGCTTCAGACTGAGGACAAAATTTCAACATCATGTCTACCAAGACAGTCTTGGAGGATGTTTAACCCATGATGATATTTTCATGGCTTCAAAACTAGTTATTTTTAATGCTCAGTAATAAGTATCTCCTTGTCTAGATATGATGCAGCTTATTAACTCAGCTGAAGGGTTTATCACTTGCTTCCAAGTTTTGGCAACTGTGAATAAACATTGATGACACCAAATGCTGTCAGGGAGGGGAGCTCTCATTCTCATTGCTGTGGGAATGTAAAAAAAACGGTGCAGCCACTCTGGAAGACAGCTTGATGATATCTTACCAAACTAACTTACTTTGACCATACAATCCAGCAAGTGTGTTCTTTGGTATTTACCCAAAAGGACTGAACGCTTATGTCCACACAAAACCTGCAAAGAAGTACCTATAGCAGCCTGCCTTATTTATGAGTCTTCCTAGTGTAGTTGCCATCCCATCTGGGATGCTTTGGTGAATGTAAGTACAAAATCCATCCATGAACAGTTTGCAGCCCAGCGAAGGCCAGGAAGAGCTGTGGTTCTTAGACCAAGGACACAAAGGAAAGAGACTCCCTGTGGTCCAGCTCCACAGCTGCTGCAATCTCGGAGGCCAGCAGTTTCCACACATCACTTTGAAGAGTAGTGAATTTTTAGAAAATGCTCATAGTCTCTTCTTCTCTTGGTTCCCTGCTTACATATTTCACACAGCCTTCCAGAATTCCCGGCCGGTTAATGTTATGTAGGTGGGTTTGGAGGCTCCACATTGCATTAGTCTAGGGTGGGGGTCTCTGTCCCTGAGAGTCTGCAGAGGATGTAGTGGTGTGGATCTCATGCAATAAAGCAAGCAGCTCAAGGAAGTCTGTGGTGCCCTTTGTCTAAGAGTTCCTCTGTGTGTGTGTGTGTGTGTGTGTGTGTGTGTGTGTGAGAGAGAGAGAGAGAGAGAGACAGAGACAGAGACAGAGAAAGAGAGACACACAGAGAGAGACAGAGAGAGAGAGACAGAGCAAGAGAGAGAGAGATTGTTTTGCTCAGCTACTTCATTCAGGCCACCTAACAACAACTCTGGAAGACTGGTATCCTCATTGTCATCTCATTTCATATGAAAACTTGCCTGAGGCCACACAGTCAGTAAAGGGCAGAGGCAGGCCTGGAAGCTCACGGTCTAATCCTAATACCATGTCCTCATGCTTTGTCTATTACTAGCATTCCCTCCATCATCATCATCATCATCATCATTATTATTATTGTTATTATTTTACTATCAGCCTTGCCCCTGATTTTATCATTTGTCAGGAGGTTCTTTTCCTTCTGTTGCAAGGTGAAGAGGCTAATCTCTTTCTAGTTTTTAACTTCACGTTTTGGGCTGACCCATCTATAATCCATTGTAATATATATATATATACATATACATATCATTTGGTTTTACTTACGTTTTTTTCTTTTTCTTAAGTCCTTTCTGTCACAAGCCATGTTTCCCAAGGTTGCTCAGGTGAAGATGGGATTCATGGCAGTGAGACAAAGGAGAAGTGAAGGAGAGATTTCAAGGTAACCCAAGCAGAGGGTGTGTTGCAGGGCTGGACAGTAGGGTGGCATGACCACACCCAAATGGCCTTTGTTGGGGTCAGTTTTTACCACACAATTGGTCTTTAACAAATATCTGTTGAATCAACAATGTGAGCAGTTGTATGGTTCACTAACCAGGAGAGGCCCACAAAAACCCTTTTGTTTGGCTGATAGAAGTTTGCTAGACCCTGGAAGGATGTGCCAACGGCATCTCTAGGGCTCCGTATTTGAGGCTTGGGTATCAGAGTTCTTCCTCGGTGGTTGTGGCAAAGGGCTGTGCAAACATCAATGTGCTCATTCTTGGATGTCCCTGCACATCTGTTCTTGTAAAATGTCACTAGTGAGTATCAGTTACCTCTGACAGGCCTGGAAATTTGGGAGTCACACAGATTTGGACTCCCTGGTAATAGAGTTACCATTAAGGAATAGCCAGACCAGAAGATCTGGGTTCATATCCTGACTCTCCAGCACTCTGTGCTATAGCATAGACTCAGCTTCTCTAGTTCTCAATTCCATGACCTGTAAAGAGAAGGGATTTGGGTCAAGGTTCTCTCCAGCTCTGGAGTCCTACAAGTTGCCAAATTTGGCCCAAGGTCACAGACAAAGGGAAGTGCTGGCTGGCATCCCATTCATTGCCCCCATAAGTCCAAGTAGGACCTTTTGATGGAGGCATTTCAGAGGGGAGAAAATGATTCTCAAACTGCAGTATGGTCTTCCCTTCTGTGTATCCTAAAGATACTTGGAAGCAAATTCTAGCATCCTCACCCAGGAAGAAGAAAAGCATGCAAGACAAGGCCTCCTGCTCATTGCAGGCTCTATCCATGGCTCTCTCTGCCAAAGCTCTCAGTCCTGAGCCCTGTTCTCTGTGTACTGTTTGTTGCTCTTAAGCAAAATGAACAGTTTATTTTCCTCCAGTTGGAAGCGGAAGGTTGCTTAATGTAAGCAATAAAGTCCCCAGCGCTTTCCACCCTGGGGCCCATTAACTGTCAAGTCAGATCCTGTCTGGAGCAGAAGGTGCTGTGGCTCACTCAGGATGTGAGATAGCTAGGAGCTTTCTGATAGGCCTTCCAATTGCTTGAGCTTTCTGATGGTCCAGAAGTCAGGGCTGGATCCGTGGTTCTCATCCCCTGGAGTAGGAGCTCTCTATGCTGGTACTCTGTCCTGCATGTGGAGCTGATGGGTCTTCCCTGTGGGGCTCTGTTTGGGCACCAAAGAGCCCCCCAGGCTTCTCCCAGATGTCAGAAACATCTTCCTACCCTAGTTACCACAACTGACAAGTGTCTCTAAACATATCCTTGGGGACAGCATCACCCCAGTTAAAATCCACTGCCCAGGAGCTGCCCTTTCATACACACGCAGCTTGTGAGCCAAGAAAGGCTTTTGACAACCATGGCACTTGTTTTGGTCTTCATTTCTTATTTGTAAAGACCCCAGGGTATGTTATTGTAGTGAAGGTTTGATGTTCATTTTCCTTATTAGAAAATAGCATATGGTTGTTTGGAGAAAATTCAGAAGAAACAGAAAAATAATTTTTAAAAAATTTAAAGGATCTCTCAATGACCTAGAAATGATCACTTTTACAGTGAATTTTCTTCCTGAGTCTTTTATTTACATGTCTCTTCTACCCTGCCCCCCTCACAAAGCCAAGGTCATATCTTACCAAATGATAAAGGGTTCTTGAAGAATGTAATTTTATTTTATGTTTTTAGTCCTGAGGTTAGAGTTCAGAGCCTTCCATATGCTAGGCCTACACACTACTGAGCTATAGTTCCAGCCCTTGGAGAATGTGATTTTTTTTTAAATGGATGACTATTAAGCCATCTAAGAATTCCACTGTGATTTGTTTAGCCATCCAGTGGTCAGTTCAGAAACATTCCTGTAAGCTCTTCTAAAGACAAACTGGATGACACTCGGCACAGTCATTTTTGTACAATTTCTGATCTTATTGGGATAATTCCTAGAAGCCAGATTGCTGGGTCAATGGATAGGAACATTTTCAAAGTATTTGACACATTATTAAGCCGCCTTCCAGAATGGCTGTGCCATTTCACACCCTTGGTATATTTAAGCCAGAGTGGGACAATCTGTACTTCAAAGCTTTCTTTGAGTGCAAAGGCTTCTGCAGAAGCTGAACAGTCTCCATGTTATTTGTAACACTGCACAGAGCCCTTATAGAGCTCGGTGATCTGCTCTCACAATACGGATGAGTGAGCACGTACTGGTGCGGAGGAGAAGTCGTCGGCATGTTTTAGCATTATTTTATCATCAGTTGATAATTGATCAGTTGTGGTGCCTAAGGGAGAGCCCAGTGCCTCCCATGCAAGGCATCCATCCTAATATGGATCCATAACTACTGATCCGTATTCCTAGCCCACATTTCAGTACCACTGATGGAAGACCCAAAGATGAAGGACCTTATTAGACTATAGGATGTGATAATCCTTTCTTTTTGGCTTGCTCTCTTTGATGAAGAACTGAATAAGGTGTGCTAACAGCCCTTTTCCATCTAGTCTCCTGGAGGGACTGATGATGTACCTAGGCATCTTAGGTACTGAGTTACCTATAGGAGGGCTTTAGAGGCCCTAGGAAAGAGTAACAAGACTTCATCTGAGGTATTGTTTAGGAGTTATCACCAAGTCACTGTGTCTCTCCTGTCCCACCACCCACCTAGTCCTGACTTTGGATGCCTGTGGCATACCCTGGGCAATGGAATGGGTATGTGTGATATCGGAGATGCTGGACCCATGCAGGTAAAGGCATGCCTTTGATGCTCAAGCAGAGAATATAGTAAGTAATTTGGTAAGTCCTGACATGGCAGTCTCTGAAGAATGTGATCACTGTGAGGACCAAAAGCAAATAAGACAGGTAAGGATACGGCTATAGAGGCGGGTTCTGAGACCAAGAGCTCACTGTCTTCTTGTCAAGGGTGATGTTGCCAGACAAAAGCCTAGCTCTACAAACAAATGCAAGACCTGCCTATGCTCACAGTGCTGGCAGGACAATCAGGAACTGCCATGTCATGACAGTGACAGTGACAGGAACAGTATGGGAAGGGCCACCAGCTTCTAATTCCCAAGCACCTTTCTCTAGCCAGTGAGCCTCAGTGATGATGAAATTGCCATCAGTGATGATTATAGATTTCTACTATTGGGCTCTTTGATGCTCTAAGTTGAGAGAGGAATATTTAGCACTTTGGGGTCTGTGTCTGAACTCAGAGGCTGATAGACATGATTTGAAAGGCGGGAGAGTCCACCAGCTTCCACATCTCCTGAGAGGATGCTGGGAACATTGTGTTTTGCGTTTAAAACTGAGGGAAAACTGCCTGACGTTGCAGAGGGATACCTGATGGATAGTAGATCAGGACATAGAATGTTTCTCTTTTATCTTTCCATTTTGAACTAATTTTAGATGCACAGGAAGTTTACAAAACAGTGCAGATAGTTCTTGTACACCCCCTACACACGTTTCCTAGTATTAATACCTTACATACCCATAGTACAACTACCAAAGCTCTCGGAAATTAATATAGACACAATACTATTAACCAAGCACGAGAGTGTTTGAATTCCACTGCACCCAGCTGTATGTAGCCATGGTTCTTTCTCGGTCTCTTCTTTGTGTGTGTTTTCATCTTTGCTTGTTTTCTGTGATCTTGACCTTTTGGAAGAGCATTGATCAGCTGTCTAGAACTAGGCACCTCAGTTTAAGGATTGCTTAATGGCTTCCTGATACTAAACCAAGGTTATGCCTTTCAAAAAGATTAACAGGAATGATTTTGTGCTTCTTGGGACATCGTACAACCTTGATGAGAACCTTGGTCACGTGGTCAAATGGTGTCTGCTGCATTTCTGCACAGTAAAGTGACTATCCCTTTATAGTTAAAAATATCTTGGAGGACATACTTTAAAACTGTGAAAATCCTTTTATCTTCTGACTTTGGACCACTAATTTTAGCATCTACTGGTGAATCCTGTCTGCAAGCGTTGTTTTCTGTGTCTGCCGGATCGTGATTTTCTATCATCATTTGCCTTCCATGTGTATTCATTGCAGAATGCTGTATGATCTCTGCTGTGAAGTCAAGCTGAAGACCTCATCTTTGTGAGGGTGTTATTTCCTGATCAAAGCTTAATTCATTGGGTACATGTGTGAGTGCATATGTGAGCATGTGTGAGCATGTGTGTATGGAGGTCAGAGGTCAACCTCGGGGTGGTGTCACTCCTCAAGAAGTTTCTATCTTGTGTTTTGTTTAGCCAGAGTCACGTGTTGGGGACCCATGACTCACCAATCAGGGTAGGCTGGCTGGCTAGTGAGCCCCAGAGATCTGGCTTTCTCTGTCTTCAGTGCTGGAATTACAGGTGTGTGCTACCATGCTGGGCATCTTGCCTGGGTGCTGAAGATGAAAGTCAGGTCCTCAGTCTTGTGTGACCAACACTTTATAGACTGAGCTGTCTCTGCAGCCCCTTACTTACTTAGGAGGGCCATTGTGATTATCGTGGGCCCACCCAGGTAATCGAAGATCTTACCTTAATCACATCTTTGAGTCTGATAGGTAAAGTACTCAAGAGGTTCTGTGAATTAGGATATCGTCAGTTCTTTATGGTCTCCTACTTTATTCTAGAACATTCTGTGTTTCCTCTTATCCTTTACACAACTGCATTTTACTCTGACTGAATTTCTCAAGTCAGGACCCTACCAATGAATTAGCCACATGCCTCAAGCATGAGCTTCTGACCCGCAGTGGAACCTGTTCCTTTATGAAAAGGCTCACTTGCTTCCTCTTATTTTCCACACTCTGTAGGCTAGAAAGGGGAGTTCATAGTTCAAGGCCAGTTCATAGCAAAATTGCCTGGATGGCACCTATCATCTGCCCAACTCCAAAATGACAAGACTGTAGCGTGAATTCTAATTGATGTTAATAATAACAACTCAGAACTACATATAGGGTAAATGCTGAAAGATGAGAGACAAAGAAGCAAGCCACTAGAGAGACATCTTACCTCTACTATTCCTCAGGCCAAAAGGGTACATTCTGTCTCTACAAATCCTCAGACTGAATGGGGCTGAGATTCTATTTCTACCTGCATTATATTCCTGTCTCCACTTTCCTAGTGCTGGGATTAAAGGTGGGAGCCACCACCACTACCTGGCTCTGTTTCTCTTTTAGACAGATTCAATCTCAAGTAGCCCAGGGTGGCCTTGAACTCCTGATCTTACTCCCTCCTCCTCTCAAATTAAAAGTGTGTGCCACCACAGCCTGACCTCTATGGCTAACTAGTGGCTAACTCTGCCCTCTGATCTCCAGGCAAGCTTTATTTGTTAGGGTGTAAACAAAATATCACCTCATAAAACCAGTAGTTCTCCTGGACTATTCTGTTGGCAGTCTGCTCTTCCTACATGTTGAGTTCACTCCCAAATCCTCAAAGTTCTCCCTCCAGGGTCTACACACTTCTCGCCACCTCCCCCACTTTGCCATGGAGCCGAGACTGTTTGCCTTGTTTTAATAGCATCAGATTGGTTTCTGTGCTTCTGTGGTCTATTCTGAATGAAATAGCCAGACTGACTGAACAATCAAAAATAAATGAGCTGGTGAGCTCCTTCTGCTCCCAGCCTCACGTGGCTTCTCTGGCACAGAGTGGGATGGCTGAAGCCCACTGGCATGGTGTGCACCCCCTCTGAAGCCCACTGGCATGGTGTGCACCCCCTCTGAAGCCCACTGGCATGGTGTGCACCCCCTCTGAAGCCCACTGGCATGGTGTGCACCCCTCTGAAGCCCACTGGCATGGTCTGCATCCCCTCTGATCCCAGATCTACCCAAATTCTCACGTCTGCTACTTTATCTGCAAGACTGTCTCTGTTTTTTTCTGGATCAGCGGGACAAGCTCCCATCTCAGGACCTTTGTCTTTGCTCTTCGTGCTCAGAAAATGCTTCAGCTAGAAATCTGTATGGTTTGCTTCCTTCTTTTTTTCTTTCACCCTCTTCATTGGTGAGAGCTTCTAGACCGTCCTGTCTGAAACTGCAGCCCTGTGCCGTTTCCTGTTCCTCTCTTCCATTCAGCTGCACATTAGCTCTTATCACCATAAAACAGCAACATATTTTGTGTCTTATAAATGTCTGTCTCTTTTCCCCAGAATTACAGGTTCCAGGATCCAAATGGGCAAAGATGTTTCTCCTGGTCACATCCTCACTATTTGAATGTAGCGGGTGCTCCACATATCTGCCTTCCTAATTGAATAATATATTGCCCATTGTTTCCTGAGACACAGTCATATGCTCATATGCCATATGCTATATATTTAAATAGATTAAAAAGAAATTCCAGACATGACCTATATCTTAAGTTGTTTATTGTTTAACTGGGGTAATAAGAAGTCTTTGCGTGTAATGATAACTAGTATTAGTATTATAGACTATAAATATATTTTAAATAGTGTCATGTGTTCTAGATAGGAGGTAGATTCTGGGAACAAATAATCTGGACATTGTTTCTTTTTTTTTTTTTTAAGCTCTTATAGGCTGGTAGTGATGACAGAGGAAAGCAAGGGACCTGAATGGCTGAGACAGATGCCAGATAGGTGATGCACTTGCTGACACTCATCACCGGGGACAGCAGGTCCAGTGTCCTGTCCAAGGTCACATCCAAACCCGGGCATCTTGAGAGGTGTGGTGTGAGGGTGGAAAAAGGCAGGAGGGGAGACTAGCAAAGGAGGTCCCTGAAAGATGGTGAAGGACTTTGAGGCCACGTTGGAATTTGGACTTTATTGTGTTGGTAATGAGGAGCCACTGAACAGAGTCCAAAGATGCTGTTGGATGGTTGAAATGATCGAGCTTGATTTTGGTGATGATTCGGGAAAGAATGAAATATGGAGAGCAATTAGGACAACCCTGTAGGCATCTAGGGAACGGCAATGGAGGTCTTAAGCCCAACAAAACCTCTAAGGAAAGGTAGCAGATTGTCGAGTGTGAAAAGAAAGAGCCAGTTAATACCTATGGAGTAAAAAGGATGCTTGTTCCAGCATCATGCTGAGGTCTCTGACTTAGGTGACTGAGTGGTTCTCAGAGGACAGGTGGGAGAGTGGGGCAGAGTTTGGTGTGACAGGAACCTTGGGATGGAGGCTACCAGTGAGAGTAAGGATGAGGAAGCTATATAATCATCCTGCCCTTGAACTCTGCATTCTCTGGTATTGAGTTTGTATTGTTTGTGTGGCTGCTGGGCCAGCAGTGGCTGAGCCTATTTTCCAGGCTGACATCTGGTGTTCCAATCCAGGCTCTGCCTGGCGACCCCAGCTTCCACAGACAAAGCCAATCCTGGCGGCAGCATGGGGAGGTGTGTCACCTGCAAAGGATCCCCAGGGCTCGGAAAAGAGCCAGCAGAGAGCAGGAAGGAGCCAAGTTCAGCTCAGCTCTATTTTGGGTGACAACATTTACAATGTTCCTTCACCCAGAATCATTCCGCCTGCCTGCCCGCCTTCGGTGTTTCCAGCTGATGGATTCTCACGCCTACTTAACAACTGCCTTGGTTCAGGGGCTCCCTAGCTCAGTGATTGCTGCCCTTCAGCCCCCCTTGCCATTCAGCAGGATGCCCACATCCCTGGGAGGCCAGTACAGGAAGCTTGGTCTCCTCTGCCCTAAGGAGTAGCTCAGCAGCGGAGGCAGAGGGGGTGGGGCATTGAATGCCAGAGTTCAGGTGCAGAGGTGTGTGGGCAATTGACTCGGATTTCTGTGCTTTGCTTCCTCAGAAAGACCAAGTTACTGAGGGAGAAAACGCTTGATAGTGATAATATATTGTGTTTCTGTTTCTCTTGCCTAGGAACCTCCAGGCACACAAACTTGCCCAAGATTACTCTGTTCACTTGATTTGGGGGCATTTTAAAGTTATATTTAAAGCTCTGTAGATATCATAGTACAGAAGAGGCAAGTGACATTCTCTTCTAATTAAAAACTTAAGATTATTATACATTCACTGTAAACAATACATAAAAGGACAAAGAAAAGAATAAAAAATGATCCCTCTGCTGGGCAAGAACTCTGCCTAGTGATTCCACTTCTCTTCCAGCCTTCTTTTTTTTTTCCTGGGTATGTGTATTCTTCTGGGCACATGTACGTTTATGTGGCTTGTCTGCATGTCAGCTTTCATTCCCTTGGGGTGTATACATATAGATCTTAAGGCACAGCACAGGTGTGTTCTCCTGCTAAGTCTGAGTACTGCCGCCCAGTGCTAACCTCCTCAAGAGGGAACTCATGCTCCTGGTGTAAGCTGTTGTGTCTTCCAGGTGGTGGGGTGATGCTGGGAGGAACTCAGTGTGGGTCGGGTACCATTCTTTCCTCCTAGACTGTGAGCCTCCAATCCTGCAGAGGACTAGCAAGGAGTCTACAGGACTAGGGGTGTGGGCTCAGTGGGAGAGTACTTTCCTAGCATTCATAAGAACCTTTCCATGAATGAGAGAGAGAAAGAGAGAGAGACCCCGGGGATTTTTTAGACACTGTTGGATAAAACAACATGGGTGAGGTTTGCCACTGATTTGCGTAACCAGCCAGGTGATGAATGGAGAGCCAAAGGCACTCATTACACAGGGAGCCTTTCAAAGCAGCGTGGCATCCATAGGAAAAACATGCCCAGTCACCACCAGACTCTGCAGCCAGTTCACAAGCACCGGCTTCTTTACCGGCGGTTTGGTTTGAATTTGGCTGAAAAAATAAAACAAAACGGGGCTGATACAGCGATTGAGGTAGAGTTTGATTAAGGGGCGAGCCCAGGAAGAAGGCTGAGGGAGCAGTGTGCGTGTGAACGAGACAGGGGAAAGGAACCAACCCACAACTAAGCTATCCGCTATGTACTCAGTTCTATCAGAATATGTGGGATGCTGTGCGGAATTGTCTCTGAATGCAGGCTGGATCCCCCTCTCTCAGACTGCACACTGTCCTGGGAATGTCACAGAGGCCTAGAGATATTGGGGTGGGGTATGCGTGACCTTCAAACAGGAGGTGAGCTGCACTCACACAGGCAGCTGTGCTGGAGCAGAAGATGGACCATAGTGTACACGGCCTTTCTTGGGTTCCCCGATTTGCTGTTGTCTCAACCGCTCTTCATTCTCCATCCCGCTACCTCTGTGGTCTTGTCCGTGTTTTACATAACAGTCTGTTTACCTGATTACAGATGGTAAGTGGTCTGCGGTTTCCACCAAATCTAAAACTCTGCCTCACAATTCTTAGTTCACGATGCTTTTGTTGGCCTTTTCAGGACTAGTACTGAACCCCCTGAGGGCTGAGAGTCTCTCCCTTGGGTAAGCTGAGTCCTGCAATTCTTACCACATCAGCAATAGAAAGCAGACTTGGAGAGTGAGAGCCGGGAGAGACAGCAGAGGCTTTCAGCCATCGCTGCGGCAGTCTCTAGTTTGAAGATAAAACAGAGACTATGTGACTCTGGATTGTGTCTGTCCACCAGAGCACTCTGATAAGACTTCCTGAGTCTCCAAGGTAGACAGATGGCTGGCCCTCAGGGGCTTTTCTGGCTTTGACTTTGGTGAGGATGGGGTAAGTGTTTACCACAACAGAGGCACTTTTGTAGCCCTCTGCCATTTTCAGAATCATGTTCTGACTTAATAGTTCTTCTGCAGGCAGTTGTGAGACCTGGTCTCTCACTTTTCTCGCACATGGCTTTGCCCAAGGCATGCCATCCTTCACTCTAGGCCTACTCATCTGCAGCTTAGGATTCTTGCCTGTGAGTCCACATTTTCTCCACATCCTGCTCACACAGCAGTGACAGAGCACTCTCCTTATTCTGCCCTAGCCTAGGCTGTGTGAACGGATGGTGGTTCCCTGAAGAGAATGCCAAGTTTCCTCTGCACATGTATATCGAAGGGACCCCCCTGGCTTAAAGACACCTGCTTTACCCAGAGGGACAATCCTTGAAGCAACTGAGGATTAACCTTGTCGTCTCACCTGGTGGAGCCCAGGGATCATTGAAAGGGGGGCATGTCTATCCTGAGTCCTACAGCCTGTGGGCAAGAGGTTTGGGAGCCTTGCTAAACAAAGCTTACATGCTTGTTTTCCTGGGATGTGCTGCATGCTGGGCCTGATGAGGGCTGTGTGAAGGTAGCTTCACTGACTACAGAGCTTTGGCTCTAGGGGCCGCTTCTATCTATTTCTGCACTTTGGCAGATGATGCCCCATATGGCAGAGTCAGCCCTGCCACGTCTGCAGTAGCCTGGGAATACACAATGGTATCTTCCCTTAGCCTTCCAAGAAGAGGTGCTTTGTTGACCTTTGGTCTCTGTCCCCTTTCATGAAAAAGCATGTGAACTACGATTTGGAGATGCAGACAGCTTTACTGCAAACCCTCAGAGTCTTAACTGACAGACACATGTCAAACGTCTTCATAAGATCAACCGTGCATTCCTGCTGCTCTATTAGTATCACTCAGAGCTTTAGATCAAGGCCGTGAGAGACAAAGGCAGATGCTGGGCTCTGGTAGAACCATGGAAGGAACAAAGGAAGCCTTCTGAGTTCCTTTCCTCTAGTGCTAGTGACTATCCCCAAGCCCTAACTAAAGTTAGCCACTCCCCACCACTACTGCAAGCTCCCGATCAGGGTCTGAAATGAAATAATTTAGATGATATTTATTGAGTGCTAATCATATGCTCCATAGAACCCAAAGAGAAACTCAGTGTGTTCTCTACCTTCAAGAATCTTATGGAGAGGGAGGGGCTTGTTGAGAGGAGAAAGGTTAAGAGCTAGAAGGAGGACATAGCTTTTACTAAGCAGGCATCAGAGTATTTGGACTTGAGAGGACACACTTTTGAGCCGTCTGGACTAGAGAAGCCTTCCCAGAAGAAACAGCACATCAGTCCAGCCCCTGCAGGGTAGGTGCCACAGGTTGCCACTACTGAATGGGACTTTAATGAACACTTGCCAACAAGAGTGTTAGGATGCCCGGGGACGGGTTTATTTGTCTCTTAGTGTTCATCTCAGTACTATTATAATGCTAATATTGCCCAAATAACAGTGATGGAACATTGACCAACTAAACTGTGGCCTTCTGCCTTCCTCACATTGTGGAATGACATGCGGCCATGTCTTAGGGTTTTTATTGCTGTGAAGAGACACTATGACCATGGTAACTCTTATAAAGAGAGCATTTAATTGAGGTGGCTTGCTTACAGTTCAGAGGCTCAATCTATTTATTGTCATGTTGGGGAGCATGGCAGACAGGCAGAAGTGGTGCTGCAGGAATAGTCGAGAGTTCTGTATCTTGCAGGCAATAGGAAGTAAACTGAGGGTCACACTGAGGGAAGCTTGAGCAAAAGAGACCTCAAAGCCCACCCCCACAGTGACTCACTTTGCACTTCCTCCAGCAAGGCCACGCCTCCTAAGAGTACCACTCCCTTTGGGGGGCCATTTTCTTTCAGGCCACCACAGATCGTTTTCATGACATCTGAGAGTATTCATAAAAAATTGTTCAGCAGAAGAAAAAAAATCAGGTTCCAGAAACAGCAGATACTGTCTGAGTGTATTTATATTTGTTAATGCAGTAATGGGCTAAGTCCTAGGGCTGGGGATTGCCCAGTGGTTAAGAACACTTGTTGCTTTTGCCAAGGGCCCAGGTTTCATTCTCAGCACTCACATGGGAGCTCACAAACATCTGTAACTCCAGTTCCAGGGAATCCGACTCTCTCTTCTGACCTCCCCAGGCATCAGCATGTGTATGGCACACATACACACTTGTAGACAAAACACTTAGATACATGATATAAAATAAATAAATCTAAAAATTTTTGTAATTTTTTTGCCTTTCTGTTTTCTAATTTTTTTGGTTGCTACATTTCACTAACTTGTATGATAAAATGACTTTGATGTTTCCCTCTGTAAGAAAAAATGAAAGGAATGGAATGATTTATAATACTTGTGAGGCAGAAGCTCCAACGAAAACACAGGACTCTTTACTCACCCTGGCCTTTGGCAATGGAGATCCTGGGGAGTGAGCACCACACTGGGTAAGCGTCTGAGCTGCCAGAACCTACACGTATCCCAGGCAACAGCAGAGGGGGCTGAATGTCCCATCCACACATGTGAAGCCCCACTTGTTAGAAACACCCTTCTTCATGCTTTACATTTTATCTGGACATCACTGCTGCCCACTGTCTATCTAACTACAGCCAGGAAGACAAAGGTGTCTGTATGGCCTGGGCCTCTTGAGAAGGTGGGGAGAAGAGAGTGGTGGAGTCCATCTTCCGCATTAGTGAGAGTGAGGGAGTGAAGGCTTTCTGTTCCCGGAACAGCTTCCAGGTGACCGTTTGGTCTAGACTCTGTGGCTGTCTCAGTCAGCAGTCACCATCATCTGAATGCCACATCAGGACATTTGGGTGCTTCCTTTTCTGTCCCTTGCAGCAGGGTTGAGATTAATGTGTCCTATGTTCTAATTTGAATGCTCATTAGTATTTTTAGACTACCCCTTTATCACACATTTTCAAAATCTAAAACCGTTCATCGTTCCTCGTCGCTTCTAGGCTCATGTCCAGGCTCAGCCTGCATCTGAGGCCGTTCACTTTCTGACGCCCCTTCCCTACCCTGTCCAGACTCTTGCCTCCTGCAGCTCATCCAAGCCAACCCTCTAGGCTTACTGCTCCCCCAAACATCTGCCTCCTGATGCCTGGGCACCTCTCCAACCGCCACCAAACCTCCTTTATTCTGGGTGTGAAACCCAGTTGCACTCACCTCTCCCTGGCTAGCTAGAGTCTTTTCTCCCAAAGACTTTTTCTTTTTGTCTCTCAAGACTCAGCCTCTGACCATTCTATGCCTTAATTTTGTGTTTAAAAAATTATGGAGTCCTGGGGGGTTGGCTCAGATGGTGAAGGGTTTACTGCACAAGGGGCCAAGTTTCCCAACACCAGTGTAGGATAAAGCATAACAATTTCAATCCCAGCACTCAATCCCGGGGGACAGAGACAGGTAGACATCCCTGGACCTCATGGCTAGTCAGCCTCACTGAATTGGTGAGCTCCAGGTTCAGTGAGAGAAAAAATAAAGAAGAGAGAAACTGTGAAAGGCACACACTTATACCACACCCATACATGCACACACACACAAACCCATTGTGGGTCTGCGTAATATTTTGATCAACAATCATTTTTAGACATAATTCAGTAGCGTTAAGTTTGTGCATTTTTCAGACGCCACATCTCCAGGACTCGTTCATCTTGCAAAAATGAAGCTCTCTACCCTTTAGATCACAGCTCTCCATTTCACCCTATTTTTCATTGTGTCGGGGTTGTGTTGTGATATTGTTTATGTGAAACTGTTCTACGCAGTCAGCATTCGGTGAGCCCCAGTGGTCCAGAGAAGTTGTTGGTAGATCCTTGGGGAGATTGAAAATGTTGCCATAAAGCAAGGAGTCATACTTGTTATGGGGTGTTTTCCTTTTCTGCTGGGTGTGGTGGTCCACACCTGTAATCCCATCACTTGGGGGCTGAGACAGAAGGGTCATGAATTGTAGCCTGGGCTATAGAGCAAGACCTTCTCTCAAAACAGCGAACCCCAAATGCCGCTTCTTCTACTCAATCTTTTTCATTTGTGTATGTCTGGTGTCCTACACAGACAACATAAGAATGACCTTCCTATGAACTACAATCACTTTTTTTTTTTGGCATAAAGCAGACTAAAGTGACTACATACAGGCAGATTTAGGCCTTGACTTCCCAGTATAACTGGTATAGGGATGAATGTGCACTCCCCGAGTGTTGCTGGATAATTACATATGCTGTTGTAAATGCGCACTTGGGCTATTTGGGGAATCTCAGTTCTTTCAACTAAGTCATACCTTTAAAAGGGGAAGACTGCTTTTTCACCATGGTAAAGTTAACCCCCTTTTATTTTCTTATAATACAGCATGTGTCTGTCAAAGAAGCAAATAATAATTAATAATAATAACGAGAAAAAGCAGAAGCCAGGAAAGATAGGCAGGAAAAAGAACATAAATATTGGTCTCACCCTGTAGCCCTGGATGGCCAGAAACTCTTCTATGTAGACCAGATTGGTGCCAAACTCACAGAGACCTGCTTGTCTTTGCTTCCAGGATGTGGGAATTAACACATAGGCCAGCATGCCTATTAAAGGTTGTTTGTTTTGTTTTTATTTGTTTCATTTTGAGTCAGGGTCTGCTTTGTAACTCAGGTTGGGCTTGAACTCACTATATAGCCAAGATGGCCTGTGTTTTTAACTTCTGACTTCACTGCAGCAGCCTCCAGAGAGGCAATACAGATATGTTTTTAAAATGCAATAATACCATGAATGTATATTTATTAGATTAATATGACTTGATTATATTTACTTATCAGTAGAGATGTTCTTATAATATCATTTTGAATGAGCAAATTGAAAATGAGATAATTCAAGGGGATACACCTCTGCCAGGCATCAATTTTAGTATAGAGAATAAAGCAATGAATAAGTCTTGTATAATGCTTACATTACAAATTCAGGCAAAATAATAAGTAAATATACAGACTACCAATAAGGGTTATTACAAATAAATGGTATGGGGGTATCTAGGGCACATTTTAGAAGTTCTGTTTGAATAATAAATTTTTTGTTTGTTTTTAAATTTGTTTTTGTAGACAGTTTTCTCTGTGTAGCCCTGGGTGTCCTGAAACTCACTCTGTAGATCAGGCTGGCCTTGAACTCATGGAAATCTGCCTGCCTCTGCTTCTGAGAGCTGGGATTAAAGGCATGTGCCATGCCATGCTGTTTTTAAGTTTTTGATGTAGGGTCTTACTATGATAAGCCAGGCTGGCCTCAAACTTGGAATTATTCTCTCTCTCTCTCTCTCTCTCTCTCTCTCTCTCTCTCTCTCTCTCTGTTTATGTGCATTGGTGTTTTTTGTCTGCATGTTTATCTGCATGAGGGTGCTGGATACTCTGGAACTGGAGTTACAGACAGTTATTAGCTGCCAGGTGGTTCTGGGACTTGAACTCAGGTCCTCTGTAAAAACAGCCAGTGCTCTTAACTGCTGAACCATCTCTTAAGCTCCAAATGTCAGGATTCTTGATATGTACCACCAAGCTCTGCTATGAAAGACAAATCTGATCTAAGGCCTTAATGATATGATAAAGATCAGAGGGAAAAATTACAAGAGGCAATGGTGGTCACACTGACCAAATCTTGCAGATAAGTTTCTCATATTTGACAAATTAAGATATCCACTGTGGCTAAAACTCTGAAAAAGAGAGTGCCTTGGTTAGAGTTTCCATTGCTGTGAAGAGACACCATGACCATAGCAACTCTTATAAAGGAAAATATCTAATTGGAGTGGCTTAAACTTTCAGAAGTTTAGTCCATTATCATCGTGGTGAGACTTAGCAGGATACAGGTGCTGAAGAAAGAGCTGAGAGGTCTACATCTTGATCTACAGGCAACAGGAAGTGAACTGTGATACTGGGCATAGCTTGAGCATAGGAGACTCCAAAGCTCACCCCCACAGTGACACATGTCCTCCAACAGGCCACACCTCCTTATAGTGCCACTCTCTATGAACTTATAAGACCAATTGCATTTAAACTTCCACAGAGGGAAAATTATATCTGAAGCCATTGGGAAGGAAGATGTAGATAGGACTTTTTGTAGAGTCCTTTGAGAATTCAAAGCTTGGGGGTTTTATCCTAATATCTAAGAAATGCCACTACAGGGAACCAGCATGATTTGACATGTTTTATAAAAATTGCCCTTCATAAATGTAATTTATACCACTAACAATTAAAAGAGACATAGTACTTGTATAAAATTACATCATTAGTTTTAAAAGAAATCAGCACCTGTGATGGCTATTCTTGGTTATAAACTTGACTACATCTGGAATTAAACAAAACCCAAATGTCTGGGCTCACTTGTGAGGGATTTTTAGTTAATTGGATCATTTGAGATGGAAAGACTCATCCTACAGCAAGGCCACACCTCCTGCTGGATGCCTGTGGGAGAAAGAAGCTTTGCTCTGCCTGCTTGCTCTCCCTCTCACAGGCAAGTCTATTCCTTCCCTGACATTAGAGCCTACTTCTTTCAGATTCCAACAGATACTGAGACATCCAGACTTGTGGACTGAACAACTACCAGATTCTTAAACTTTTCATTAGGAGATAGCTATAGTTGGATGAGCTGGACCACATTCTGTAAGCTACTCTAGTAAATGTTCTTTTGTAGATAGATAGATAGATAGATAGATAGATAGATAGATAGATAGATAGATAGATGGACAGATAGATAGATAGATAGACAGACGGATGGATGGATGGATAGATAGATAGACAGATAGATGGATGGATGTATGGATAGATGGATGGATGGATAGATAGATAGATGGATGGATGGATGGATGGATAGATGAATGGATGGATAGGTAGATGGATGGATGGATAGATAGATGATAGATAGATAGATAGATGGATAGATAGATAGATTCTATGAGTTCTGTTCCTACAGAGAACCCTTACTAATACAATACCCTTACAAGGAAAATATCACGTCTTCACTACATAGATTACCAGAGGAGGAAAAATAAGAGATGGATGGTGGTGGTATGCTTACAGATCAAAGAATCCAAAGGTATATGAAGAGTCTGGCTAAGTCAGCTCATAGTGTTTAGAGCTTTATGTTTGAAATACCAAAACAAAGCACAGAAATGACAACTGGACAGTCAGGTGAGCAGGGATTGTGGATGGGGAGAGAAGAGGCAGAGAAAACACACCCAGGCTTCTCCTGTGGCTGATTTCATCTCTGGTGGCTGCTGGCATCAAGGTAATAACCTTGTGAAAATTATGTTGTTATCTATATTTCTGTTATTTTTCTTGTGAAAAACTTTAAAAATCAACAACTTTTTATGACAGTGGACTAATCAGAATCTTCCTAACTAAAGAAGAGTGGTTATAAAGCACTAGAGCCGGGCTGGGGTATGGCTTGTGGGAGAGCCCTTGCCTAGCATGCGTAAAGTTCTAGGTTTCCACAAAAACAAACAAACCCTGCCAAATCAAACATCTTCTCAAATGGGAATATTGAAGGTGGTCAATGTAAAACTAGGAATAAAACCAGGACATAGCTCATCTGCTTAGCCCTTGTCACTGGGGCCATTGTCCTTCATCTGCAGTTTTATTGTCTTGGTTTCAGTTACTCAGTCAATCGCTGTTTAAAAATGATAAAGGGACAATTCCAGAAATGAATACCTCATTTTTAGATTAGTCACTGTTTTGAGCAACATAATAAAAATCTCTTTTAATACTGTGTATTGCTGTAATCGTTCCATTTTAGTTTTAGTTATTTTTTCAGTACCTAATTTATAACTTAAACATTACCATTGAAATGTATGCATGGGAGAAAACACAGCATATACATGCATATATGTATATTTTATTTATGAAGTAAATACATATGTGGTTTGTTACTGCTATTTGTAGTTTTAGGCATCTGCTAAGGATCTTGGAATGTAGCCCCCACAGATAGAATGACTAAATTTTCACAGAAAAACCACAAACAACATAAAATTATTAAAAATAAAAAGGAGAATCTAGCTACTTAACTTGAAATAACATGGGTATGCTAAAGAAATTTTCATTCTGTATAATCTGTGTGGTTTCTCTAAAGTGAGGGTGTTACAAAAATTAAAGAAAGGCACATTTAAAATATTGAGGAAATTGCTGGGGGGTGCCTGCTTTTAATTCCAGCACTTGAGAAGCAAACGCACGTGAATCTCTATGAGTTCAAGGCCAACCTACTCTACAGAGCGAGTTCCTGGACAGTCAGGATCATTACACAGAGAAACCCTGTCTTGAAAAAAAATTATATATATATGCATATATAGGTAGATAGACAGGTAGACACAGATAGATAAAAAATTAAAATATTTAAGAATAGATTCAACAACATACACATGAACCTTTTATGGAAAAAGAAATTGCAGATTCATTAGGAGATACAGAAAAATTAAAAAATAGAGGGAAATAATACATTACAAGGCAGAAAATTTTAGCTCATATATGTATAAATATTTTTTAATTTGCCTAATTTTAACAGAGTTTTTATTGATCTAGTGTTTTGTGCTACCTGATTGGTATTTCTAAAGTTCTGGGAAAAAAAAGCTTAGAGGGACAGGCTTTGCTTTCTGAATGAGAGGACATAGGCTGACAGACTCACAGACAGGGAACCACAGCAGGTGACGTAAGCAGTCTGTCCAACCAGTAGGGGAATAAGAAATAGTACCAGGAAAAAAGTTACATGCAAATAATCTGAAATTGGATCCCTGCTTGCATTCTGTCTGGAGTATCAGCCCCAGATGGCTTAAGTATTGAAATATTTTTTTTTTATCTCACAACTTTGAAACTCATTACTAGAAAATATGGTATTTTTTTCCAGGCTTTGAGAGAAGAACTATTTTTTTTAAGATACAGAAATATTGACAACAAAAGAAAAACTGACAAGCTTGGCTACATTAATAGTAAGAACTTTTAGATATCAAAAGATACCTTCAAGAAAACCCAAAGAACCCAAGTATGTGCACACACCTTTAATCCCAGCACTTGGGCCACATAGAGAGACCCTGTCTCAAAACACAAAGAAAGACAGACAGACAGACAGAAAGAAAGAAGGAAAGAAAGAAAAGAAAAAGAGAAAGAAAAGAAAAGAAAAAAGTGAAAAGATTAGAGAAAAAAGCCTTGAAATACACAACCAGCAAAAAAAATAGTATGAAGACCGTATTTTGACTTCCAAATTGGTATTTTTATGGGATCCCTGTGTGTGTGAATATGTGTGTGTCTGCATCTATATGTATTTCCCCTGCTTTTTCTTTGGCTTTTCTGTTTGTTTTTGTTTTATCTTATTTATTTTATATTATTATTCTTTAGATGCCTTTTATTTTCTAAGGAGAGACAGAAAGAGTCTGGATGAGAGGGGAGGGGATGAGGCGCTGGAGAGATGACATAATCAGAATATATTGTCCCCCCCAAATCTACCGGGGGCTGGAGAGATGGCTCAGAGTTTAAGAGCACTGCCTGCTCTTCCAGAGGTCCTGAGTTCACATGGTGGCTCACAACCATCTGTAATGAGATCTGGTGCCCTCTTCTGACTTGTAAGCATGCATGAAGAACACTATATACTAATAGATAAATCTTTTCTAAAGTATCAATAAAAAAGAATACATAAAAAACAACTTTGACAAATTAATAAGAACAGCATGAACAAACCAATAAAAAAACTAGCAAATGACATGTTAAGCCTCTTCAAAAACAGGAAATATTTAAAATTCTATTTTTTTTCTTTTTTTTTTTTTCTAACTTTATTTATTTGCCTTGGTGTTTTGCCTGGAACTGGAACTACAGACAGTTGTTAGCTGCCATGTGGGTGCTGGGAATCGAACCCGGGACCTCTGGAAGAGCAGACGGTTCTCTTAACCGCTGAGCCATCTCTCCAGCCCCTGAAATTCTATTTTTAAAAGGTAAGGTGAGGGGCTGGAGAGATGGCTCAGAGGTTAAGAGCACTAACTGTTCTCCTGAGGTCCTGAGTTCAACTCCCAGCATCCACATGGTGGCTCATAACCATCTATGATGACATCTGGTACCCTCTTCTGTATACTGTATATTTAATAATAAATTAATTAATTAGTTTAAAAAAATAAAGGTAAGGTGAGTGGGGTGACTCAGCTGGCAATGGTGCAGGTGCCAGCCACCAAACTCACTGATCTGAGTTCAATCCCTGGGACCCATGAAGCAGAATCCCAAATACTGTCCCCTGGGTCCTCAATATGCCCACCCAATAGTGAAATAATACAAAAATGGTTTTTAAATAAGAATAATAAAATATTAGGAGATTTCAGCCCCACATTAACAGATAAAAAGACCACAGTACAAGACCTCCAGCAGTCATTTGTGTCGCGGAAGTTAAAGCATCTTCATGAGAGGAGGCATTGATGGGAAAGTGACATTCTTCAAAGCTTCAGATCGACGCACAAACGGGGAGGGATCTGAAAAACACATTTCTCTACAATAAAGTACACACATAGTTAGTGCCCTAAACCCCAACTGCACGTGAGAGCTGCTGGCTGGATTAGGTCTGCAACACAATGGATATTACATCATGGAATGTAACAATGACAATGAAATAGTATGCAGTCATTTTATTTTATTTTATGTGTTTTGGTGTGAGAGTGTCAGATCCCCTGGAACTGGAGTTACAGACAGTTGTGAGCTGCCGTGTGGGTGCTGGGAATTGAACCTGGGTCCTCTGGAGGAGCAGTCAGTGCTCTTTGCCTTTAACCACTGAGCCATCTCTCCAGTCCCCAGGGTGTTATGGCAGTTTAAATGAAGTACAACATTCATGGATCTTAGTAAATACTTAGTGCAAAAATACTCCGTGTCATGTCATACTTTTATTAAATTCAAACTACGAATATAAATAAAATAGGAACACTAAGAAATGTGTATAGATGGAATAACCATATTTAAAGGAAATGGGTGTTGGGGATGTTGGCTGCCTGCCATGGAAAATGAGATGACGGGGAGGCTAAGGGTTAGGCATAGTTGATGGCCTAGAGCTAGCCCTTCCTGTGGGTGGTGAGTTTGTGGGTGCTTAACACATTTCAAACAAAAGCTAACTAGCCCTGCCAGCCAGCTAAATAGACAGTTCTGGCTGCTATGATGAAAATGGATGGGAAGTGTAAAAAGCGAGGCAGGTTGAGCAGTCAGGAGGCTGTTGGGTAATCCATGGGGAAGGGGGTGGTGCCTCGTACCCAGAGGGTGGCAGCTGAGATAAGGGTAATGGACAGAATCAGAATGTATGCTGGAGGCAGGAGAGAATTTGTTCTGATAGCTTAGATGTGGGAGGTAAGAAATGTTCTATTTTGTGAAGCTGCCAGAATTTATTTAACAATATGCTCCAATTGTATATCCAGATTGTTTACAATATTTTTTGCTCCATAAAAAGGTCTAAAATGAACATTCCTGCAGCTTAATCTTCATGCTGTTTGAATTAATTTTTCTCCTTCTTGTGGTACGAGTTTGGGTTTTATTTTATTTTGCTTGATTTTATTTGTGTGTGTGTGTGTGTATGTGTGTATGAGTGTGTGTGTATGTGTGTATAATGTGTGTATGTGTGAGTGTATGTGTGAGTATATGTGTGTGTATGTTTGTGTGTATATATGTGAGTGTGTGTATGTTTGTGTGTATGTGTGTGAGTGTGTGTATGTGAGTGTGAGTGTATGTGAGTGTGTGTATGTGTGTATGCATGTGTGAGTGTGTGTGTGTATATTTGTGTGTATGTGTGTGTGAGTGTTTGTGTTTTAGAGAAGATTCAGGTTCACATATAAATTAAGAGGGAAGTGTGAAGACCTTATCTACATCCCCACCCATCCACCCATGTGTAGACTCTCCTCTTTTGGACACCCGCACCACATCACCACCATAAAGCATTTATTACAAAAGATAAACACACCCTGACTCAACATCATCCAAACCCATGGTTTGCATCCAGGTTCACACTGTGTTTTATGGTCTACAGATAAAGTCCAGCATTTGTGTCTGATGTTATGTCATCAGAGTGTCTGCGCTGCCCTGAAAGGCATCAGTGCTCTGCTGCTCATCCATTCTCCCATCCCTGCCTCTACAGTCTGACTTTTGCAGGCTGCCATATAACTGGAATTATAGTGTGTAACCTTTCCAGATCAGCCTCCTTTATTTAATAATTAATGTGCATTTTCATTTGTGTTTTCCTTATTTTTTTTTTGCTCGACAGGTTTATATTTTGTTGTTGATTTTTTGTTTTGATTTTTTTTTTTTTGACAGTCATGCTATGTAACCCTTGGTGGCCTGGATCTCACCATGTAGACTTGGATTGTGTTGAACTTTTAGTGATCTCCTTGCCTCTGCTTTCATGTTATTTAGCATCAAATACTATTCCATGATGCAGCTGTTCACCATTGAGTGATTGCTAAAGCTGATGTCCTCACAGAGCCTCTGATATAACAGCCATTAGCTTTGGATGGGAAACATTTACATTCATCAAAAACAAGTAAAACCAGGGGCTGTCAAGATGGCTCCGTGGTAAAGGGGCTTGCGGCTAAGCCTAATGGACCTGCGTTTGATCTCTTGGACCCATGTGGTGGAAGGACAGAATTGACTCTCCTCAAGTTGTCCTTTGACTTCCGTGTACACATAGTAGAACTTGCATGCGAGCGTGCGCGCGTGCACACACACACACACACACACACAAATAAGTATAATAAAAATTTATATAAAGTTAAAGAGTTTCTCAGTTATCTCATTGCATTTCAGATGCTGCAGCACAGCCATAATAGGACATTTCCACCATCACAGGAAGTTGTTGGGACAGCCCTGCAGAATTTGGGCTAGTCAAGAACTCTTCCTAGCTCTGCCTACCCAGTGTCTCTCTTAGCTGTGGGATTAAATTGGCCAGCAAGGCTGGGGGATGTTCCTGGCATCAGTCTACACAAACTTGTTGAATTTTTTTCCTTGCTGGTGCTAAAGTTGGTTGCGTTTTTTTTTTTTTTCTCTTCATCTCTGATCTTGAGCAATGTCCTCAGGTCTGTGACAGGCCCTAAGAACTGTATGTACGTTTTAATGGAGAAGTCTACCATCTGTTCATATCACGCTCAACCTACACCACAGCAGTTTCTGTCCGATGAGACGTTCCAGGTGCAGGGCTGTGTCTTGCACACCCTGTAAGCAGACCTTGGAAGGCTTCACCTGGCTAAGGAAGAATGCTGACCTGCAGCCAGATGTTTAAATTCTTTGTCCTTAGTTCCTTCCCATGGCCTCAGTTTCTTTTCGTGTAGTATAAAGATAAGCAATTCCTTTGCTTTTACATTGTCAAGGAGAGGATGCAGACCAGTGACAAAACCCTGGGTTCTATATTCTCCCTGCTCAATCTGGATCTGGGGCCAGCAGCTGCCTGTGTCATCCCCCCACCACACCCCACCCTGGCATGCCTGGGTCTAACCCCTGCTGTGAGAAGCCACCTTTGCCAGTGACTTAAATACAGTGCCTGGAGCCCCAAATGCCATGCTCCAGCCTTGGCTTGTACACTGACTCATGACATGACTCTGTGAAAGCCATTTTCCTTCTCCTCCCAATGGGTCATCAGAAGTGGAAGGATAATGGCCCTGAGTCATCCCTCAAAAGGGAATTACTTAGGGATCACTGAGGCAAAGAGGTGAGAGCTGGAAGGACAAGAGCAACCACATTCAACTCTTGAGGAGAGACTTGCTCACCCATGTCCTTGGAAAGGGTCTATTGAGATCTGAGGCTGCCTTCGAAGACCTGGAAACCTCTGGCCTGTGGAAGGTGGGCAGAGCATGTAGAGAGCTTTCCGGGGAGGGTCCAAAGCTGTCATCACATACTGGGGAGTGAATTCATCCCTAAAACTTCTGAGTCATTTCCTCTGAAGTTTAATCTGTTGGTCTTTTGGGTTCTGAGGGAAAGGGGAGCTAGCTACTTCTGCCATGAGGGTAATGAAGGCTGGGTTTCTCCTCGGAAGCCCTAGAGTGAAGGCCTCCCAGCACCTATTAAATAAGCCTCTTCCAGTGGCCCAGCATTCGCAGGCCCTGGATGCTGAAATGAAGTACCTTCTGCCCCAAGTCTGCTCCTTCACATGTGTGAGGTCAGCGTCAGTGTGGTACACCTCAACAGCATGAGGTGGGAGTAGACGTATACCATGCCTGGTCCAAGCTAGAGAAATCACGACGAAGAGGAAGCTGTTATCCATGGAGACGATATGAAAGGCAGAGAAGCCTTATAGGCTGGGTCTCAGAATACTGGGACCTCTATCCTGATATCATCCATCCTAAATCATCTCCATTGTCACTTAGCTTCTTTGCGCTTATTATGTCATCTATAAAGTGCATTTCCCCTGAATACTGGCAGTGGCTATTGTGAGAAATAAGAGTAAATTTCACAAAATTAGCATGTATTGCATTTTCTTTTGTTTTATTTTGAGACAGGGTCTCTCTTTGTGGTTCTGGCTGGACTGAAACTCTGGCCTGCCTCTGCTCCCTGAGTGCTAGGAATAAAGGTATGTGCCGCCATGGCCAACTGTTCATTCTTAAGTTAATAGATACGCCTTGTAGGAAATAGAAAAATGGAGGAAAACACTCACAATGTTACCATGTCTAAGTACAACCTTGTGATTGTTTGGAAGAAAATGGCCCTCAAAGGAAGGGACACTGTTAGGAAGTGTGGCCTTGTTGAAGTAGGTGTGGCCTTGTTGGGGGAAGTGTGTCAGTGTGGGGGCAGGCTTTGAGATTTCTTTTGTTCAAGCTTCACTGAGTGTGACACTCAGTCTACTTTTTGTTGTCTTTATATCAACACATAGTAGCTACCTCTCCAGCACCATGTTCGCCTGGACACCACACATTCCACCATGATGATAAAGGACTGAACCTCTGAACTGTAAGCCAGCCCCAAGTAAATGTTTTCCTTTGTAAGCATTGCCATGATCATGGTGTCTCTTCCCAGTCCCTTCAAGTCTTTGTTACTTTTCTTCTAGATCATTCTCCCACTCATATTTGTCCTCACTACTAGATCTTGACATTCCTATTGTTTTATTTTCACATCACACAGTGACATCTACTCATAAAACTAATTGTTCTTAAGGAACTTGATTTAACAACTAATATCCTATCATTTAATGCTACCAAAATTTATTTAATAAATTCCAAAGGGCATGCTATTTATAAGTTGCCCCAAAATATTTTATTAGTTTAAATAATGCTGTGTTGAAAACCTTGCTATAAATCTTTTTTTTTTTTTTCATTCTCTTGCTCTATAACAAATCCTTAGAGCTGAGATTACTGGCTCAGAGTACAAAGGTGACGTAGTTAAATACTTTAATCACATGGTTGTCCTGGGGCAGGACACTGGGGAGAATCACAACCCATCGCCATGAGAACAAACCCTGCTGTAGTTGAGGTTTGTCCGTATATCTGAGGTAGCTGTGGTCTTGATCCCAAGGCAAGTAGTGAAAACACAGATTCTGCTAGTGCAATAGAGTTAGTGTCAACTTCCCTCTTTATCCTAGGAAAACAAACCACAAGAGGATTTCAATGTGAGAGGTCAGGGAGTTTAGGTAAAGTATCACTTTAGCGGACACAGGGCTGGAGTTACAGCTCAGGGGAAGATTGTACGTTTAACATTTGAGAGTCTGGGTTTGGTTCCTAGAAGACATGCATATATACATACACACGTGTGCACATACACATGTGTGCTCACACATGTATACACACATATACATATACACAAAGGTATACAAACATATATACATGCATCTAACACACACATATATATAAATACATACATGTACATACACACACCAAACTCTTACCAAAATGTCTGAAAATCTGAATTCCTCTCAAAATCCTGTATAACTTGATGCTTTTTTTCTCCTCCCTACCCTTCCAGTCCATGCATGCTGGGAAAGTGCTGTGCTACCCAGACGCCTTCCTTTTGGTTTTGGTTTTTGAGACAGATTCTCACTAAGTTGCCCAGGGTGTCCTTGAACTCACTATGTAATGTAATTTAGTCTTGATCTTAGAATCCTTCTGCCTCAGCTTGTCTATAAATTAGGGGAGGAAGGGCTAATTTTAACCTGTCTGACAGGAGGGCACATTCTGAGGTCCCAATGGAACTGTGCATATACAAGGAGTGGTATGTATAAGGGCTGTTCTTTGCCTTCTCTTGATGATGGAATGAGGTTTGTTGGGACAGGAGAAAACAGTGGAAGACAGAAATGAAGATGAAAGTCTGAGGAACTGAAAGTCTAGAGGTCAGGAAATATCTTGAGGTGCTTGTCAGCATCTTGCTTCAGGTATGTATCATAGGCCAGTCTACCTCAGACCACCTCTGCCTTGGGAGTCACTGGCAGAGTCTGGTCACTGATGTCTCTTGAGGAGCAGGAGAGGTTTGGGGGCTTTGGGATCAATCCTGACATCTATCTTCCCTTCCAAATCTGAAGCCAGCTCCAGGGCTGTGAGAATAATGAGAGACTCTTTAGAAGCGAGTATTAGCAAGGGTGTGGCCAACATGAATCAAGAAGGAACATCCTTATGAATGGCTCCTCCCCATCTATAGGAATGTGCAGCGCACCCTAGCCCTCAGTGACTAGAAAACCAATGTCATAAGCAGAGTGTGCTAGTGAGCTGCCAGGGACGGCTAATCCCCAGACTGGCTGGGCTCAGCCTGGCAGCAGTGACAGAAGGCTTGCTAAAGCTTGAAGATGGGGAAAGGGAAGAGGGGAACCACAGAGAAGGGATACATACTGTGGGGACAGTGTCTGATGGAGGAAATCATCTCATTCATCTCTGGCCCTGGGCAAGATTCCTCCTTCACTAGTTGATATGACTACATTGGCTATTGACCGTCTGGTCTTCAGAGCCTAGCCTTCGCCCACTGGACCAAGGAACCACAAAGCACATCTAAGTGTGGGAATGGAAAAATAATACTACCTGGGGGTTGTAAAGGAATAATTGCATAGAGAGAAGAAAGTATTACTGACATTTTCTGAGCTCTTCTCAAGCCAGAAAATATGATGACTCCAATATGGCCCCAGCTTTCCAAGCACTGAGAGTTCATGATATGGGATTGCTGGCATCTTTGTGGCTGTCCGAGCTTTTGTATTCTGGTTGATGGGACTTCAAAATGTGCCCACTGAACAATGTGAGCTGCTCCAGGCATGCTGCATGGTGTGGTGCAGGCTAGGCTGCTGGAGGCTGCTGAAAAAAAGGCAGAGGTTGCTGTGGGCTGCAGTGAATAAAACAGGGTCCCGAGCCCTCGGAGGCTCAGAAGTGTCCTAGTCAGGGAGGCGGTGGATGTGAACAGGGTGTGTGTCTGGGCAAAGGCATGGTGGGGAGACAGGCAAACCAGAGATTGCCTTGAGTTCCTGACTGCGTGGAAGTTGGAGGTGCAGGCTTTGTTGACAGCTCTAACTGGATTCTGAAGTCTTCTACCCTCAGTGAACCCTCCTAAACCTCAGCCATGCTGGGTCTCAGCTGAGAGGTAAGCTGCTTGGCTCCAAGCAAGCTCCAGGGTCTGTGCAGCCTTGGGTTTGTTGGCAACCCCAGAAACACTTTTCGGTACCCACCCCTCCTCATTTAGCAGGCTGGGGGGCCAGGACCACAGACAGTGGGAGCTTACTCCTTGCTGAGCACTGGTGTGAACAAGACTCCAGTGTACAGCCTCGAGGAGCCAGATGAAGAGTGCATGTTAACCATGTCAGATAGCTCTGAGCCTCCAACATCTCCTGGTCCCTGGAAGTTTGCAGCTCTCAGTGAAATTGAAATTAAATATGTGTATGCGTGCGTGCGTGCGTGCGTGTGTATGTGTGTGTGTGTGTGTGTGTGTGTGTGTGTGTGTGTGTGCATGAGCATGTGTGTGTGTCTTCACACAATGGACACATGTGGAGATCAGAGAAGAGCTGCAGGAGCTGGTACTCCCCTCCCACTACCCGGGTCCCATGACTCAAACTCTGCTGTCATGCTTGGTGACAATCAGCTCTATCCACTGAGCTTTTGCACCATCCCATACTTCCTTATTCTGTGGGGAATCCAGGTTTTAGTGTCTAGGATAGACCCAGAACTTCAACCATGCTATTTACAGCCACCTAGATGCTCCACAGCTTACACACACACACACACACACACACACACACACACACACACACACACACACACACACAAGAGAAAGAGGGCAGAGACCAGAAGATCAGCAGTTATGGATTCTAACAGCACCATAGGAGAGTCGACTGGAAGGGCAATGGCTACTGGGAAATCCTTCCTTCCCAAATGGCTATGAGAGAGAGAGCAGGGCCCATTCTTCTGTCTGTGATTTCTAGCTTTAGGAGTCTCTGCTGTGAGGAAGGGTCTTGGAGGAAGAGGATGGCAGAAGCACCCTGTAAGCAACCCTCTTGGGCCGTAGGGCTCAGCATAGATCAGTCTGTGGCTCCACAGCCTTCTCAGTCCAGCCTGACTCCTGCTCTGTCTTTTGGGCCCTTATTTCTGTATCAATCACACCACTGGAAACCCTTCCTGGGGAGCTATTGCTACAGGAAATGCTCTTTCCGGCTCTCCACAAATACACTGCACCCCAGGAGCCCAGGCATAGCATCTTCATCTCTTGCCTGCCCCTCCCAGGAATATCCTTCATGCCCAGGCTCCTTGTATGGAGTAATAAAGAGGCAAGGGATGTAACTATTTGGAACAGGGAGGTTGGGAGACCTCCAGAGTAAAGGTATTACTCAGTGAGTGCAGAAGTGTATGTGTGTGTGTGTGTGTGTTGGGGGTGAGAGGAAGGGCCGTGGCTAATGCTAGGAGAAAGGAACACAGGAAGAAGCTGAGTGGAACATTCCACATTAGGTCTAATGATTGTAGAGAACAGTGTTGCGGTTTCCGTTAGGTCCATCTTGTCTGAACACATACTCATTGCATTTCTTTGTGCAGGACTCAGTGGGATTGCAGATGCTAAGTGGTACTCATGGTTTGATTCTCTTCTTGCCTTTACCCTAGTCCTTTGATAGAGTCTAGTGAGTGTGGGGTAGGATGTCTGTCCTGGAGGGGAAACACAAGCCAGACTTGGACTGTGAGTGCAGATGTATATGCTATTGTATATGTTGTATATGGTGCAGATGTATATGCTGTTGTATATGGTGCAGATGTATATGCTGTTATGTATGTTGTATATGTTGCAGATGTATATGATGTTGTATGTGGTGCAGATGTATATGCTATTGTATATGTTGTATGTGGTGCAGATGTATATGCTGTTGTATATGGTGCAGATGTATATGCTGTTGTGTATGTTGTATATGTTGCAGATGTATATGATGTTGTATGTGGTGCAGATGTATATGCTATTGTATATGTTGTATATAGTGCAGATGTATATGCTATTGTATATGTTGTATATGGTGCAGATGTATATGCTATTGTATATGTTGTATATGGTGCAGATGTATATGCTATTGTATATGTTGTATATGGTGCAGATGTATATGCTGTTGTATATGGTGCAGATGTATACACTGTCGATAGGACAAACATACCGGGGACTAGAAATAAGTCCCTCAGAGAGCGAAGCCTGAAGCTGCCTTGGTCTGGAGCAGGCCATCTGAGCTGGCAAGCACCAGGAGGGAGCAGGGCTGTCCTGGCTGAGTGTCCCCTAACCCCACAATGTCATCACCAAATCCATCTACCTCCAGGTGCTGACAGAGTTCAAGGAAGGAAGAGACAAGAAGCAGAAATGTCACAGTATGCGACTATGAGGAGCACTTTCTATGGAATCTTGGGGAAGGATAGTTCAAAGAGTTCCCTTTGTTTTGCTTCATTTCCAGCTTTCCCAGTTTTCAAGAAAATATTTTCACAATCTCTTATATATTACTTAATAAAAACTACCTCAAAGCGTAGTGACCTAAACCTTAGTTTTCATACTCCTGAAATGCAGGTACAACTCAGCTGGATGCTTTGGCTCCAGGGCTCAGTGTGGACATGGTCACACTTGTCACCTGTGACCTCAATCCTCTAGGCTGAAGCATTTTTTTCCCAGAGCATCCATGCGTTGTTGGCAAGCCTTGGAAGATATGTTTCCAAGATTATTCCCATGAGCCTCTTCACAGTACCCCCTCACAGCATAATGAATAGCTTTTCTGGGACAATCACCCCAAGATAGTGACCTGTCTTCTCCCATCCAAACCTTAAACATGACATCTCAACAGCCCACACTCAAGAGAAGATTTACACCTAAGAACATAGTGCCAGCATACAGGATTATCCAAGGCCACCTTTGAGACTGCCTTCTGCATCTCTCCGTTTGACTTCACAATAAATCTATGCTCTAGGCTGGAAGAATCAGTCTACAAATGTACTGTTTTCCACTACTATAGCAAAATACCTGAGACCAGGTAGATTATAAAGTAGTGAAGTTACTTAGTTCATGGTTTTAAAAGCCAAACATACAAGATAGGATAGTGCCAGCTCTGGTGAGAGCTTCCTGGCAGCGTTCCATTACGGTGAACTGAGGGTATCATGGCAGAAACATGCAGGAGAGGAAGAAGGCATAAGAAGATAGGAAGTGGATCTCTTAGCATCGGCATTCTGGAGATCAAATTTCCAACACAGAAATCTTGTGTGTGGATGGTACATCACAGGAAAGAGGAAAGGACCTGCAGAAAGGCCAGGGGCTGAGCTCAGGACCACAGCCATGCAAATCACAGATCCCAGTATGATGTCTCAATGCAGACCAAACCTATTGCCTATTGATATTTGTACTTGGGAACTGTCACTCACTCGAACATCAGGGGCTTTGTTGCTGGCTGACACGCAAACTGATGCTCTCTGGATGTTTCCAGATCCCCAGGAACAAGGTTAGAACCATGTGACAAGGACTGCTCTATTATTATAGTTTTTGAGGCAGGGTCCAGGCTGGCCTCCAGCCCTGTATGCAGCCAAGGATGACCTTGAACTCTTAATCTTCCTGCTTCTACTTCCCAAATGCTGGATTGCAGGTGTACAGCAACATGACTGGTCTTTTAACTTATTTTTAAATAAACTTATTGTTAATTAATTTATTTTTAGAAAAAGTCTCACTGTGTACCCCTAGCTGTCCTGGAACTCAATCTAAACTCCAGGCTGGCCTCAAACTCACAGACATCTACCTGCCTCTGCTTCCTGAGTGCTGAGATCAAAAGTATGCACCACCATGCCCAGGGAAATTTTTTATTTTAAAAGTTTCAGATTTACAGATAAATTGCAAAGATAGTTCAAAGAGTTCCCGTCTATCCCAACCTGCTTTTCTCTGCCATGAGCACTTTACCTGAGTGTGGTCCATTTGTTACACTTAACAAACTGTGCTGATATTTCTGTGAACAAATACAAGTTCTTTATTCAGATTTTCCTACTAGTCCTATGTAAAAACAAATCAGAGCCCATAGTTTTTATGTGCTTTTTGTTGTTTGGTGGGGGAGTTTGCTGTTGTTGTTGTTTTGTTTGAGATTCTCCGAACTTGAAGTTGGGTGGATGCAGAGGTGAGACTGATCTGGGAGAACTTGGAGATGGGGAAAGAATGTTCTTAAAATAAACTGCATGGGGGGAAAACAGTTCAGTCTTTCAGAGTGGGCCTTGGCAGTGTCTCCCTTTTACAGAAGAAGAAAATGCGGCACAGAGAGGTTAAGTTACCTGCCAAAGATCACAGACTTATGCAGCACCGTGTTTGAACTGTGTTTTAACCATTGGACCTTCCTCCTCGTTCCTGCCCTGAGTGCTGCTATAGTAGGGATGTGCGCAGAGGCACTAACCCAAGAGCTGGCCCCAGGCCCAGCTCTAGGCTTGAGAAGAGCATGCCAGAGCCTAACTGTGGGCTGTGTTCTCTCCTCCTCTGTGACACCGCAGGATTGGACTGATGACCTTGGGCCTCTCCCGACAATGACTTTTCCTATCTGTTCCACAGCCCTGTCCAGAGGACCTGGCAGCTGCTCTGGGGAAGCCAAGAAAGGATATTTTCTTTCCCTGAGTACAGGAGTCATTGGCACTGTGGGAATAATCCTCCTGAGTCACTTGGCTTGCTAGCTGCTGTAACAGGGAGAGGAGCAGATCACTCACTGGAGTGGATTGAATTAATCAGCCACCCATCGAGCTAAGAAGCCCCAGACTTTGGGTCCAAGGACTCCTCTTAAGTGGCTCAGACTTAAGGATCAAAGTCTCCAGATAAGGCACTCTGAGCAATGAAGGGTTTTCTTGTTTGGTTGGTTTTGCACCCTCCCCACCCTCGTAACATATATGAAGCATGCTCTTTGAGAACAGGCACATGGGGTGATGGGGGTTGTTGCCTCCTATAAAGTGATGGTGAGACTGGAGATATCAGATGACTGTCTGGGGCATCATGCGGAGGTGACTAGCACAGAATAGTACCCAATGTGGCAGGGACCATGGACCCAGGGATGATGGGTAATGGAACGGCTCCTCCACAAAAGGAAGACTACAAGGATGGGCAGTTCAGGCTTCCCCGACACACACAATAGTGACAGAGGCGACTCCATCATCAGTTCCTGGTCAGGGTGTTCACTGGATTTTTCTATTTGTTTGGAATACTGTCCCGGTTTCCACAGGAAGGCACAGCATCAGAGGAACAGGACTTGATTTTGGCTCTAAATCCAAATCTAATGTTGTTAGAGTTTAAATTGGCTGCTAGATTCCCACAGAGTTAAGAATAAAGTGGTGCAGGGACCTGAATGTGATTGAGGGTGACATGGGCATTTATACACATGACGGATATTTACAGTGTGTGTGTGTGTGTGTGTGTGTGTGTGTGTGTGTGTGTGTGTGTGTGTATGCACACAGACAGGAGACCCTCGTGCATCGGTGGGCTGGCTGTCAGCCTAAATAGGGGCCCACAGCCCATGTATAGGCCAGGAAATGGATTTTCCACATGAAGGAAATGTTGATTGCATCTGAGTGGCCATTCTATGGACTTTCTCGTGTGGATTTAGAGAGGAAGCGGCCTGCATTTGTGGACTGGGAACAGAGGTCCCTAACACAGAGTGCACCACAGATGCCATTCTAGAGAGCTGCTGTCCCCACCCATGGTGCTGAAAAGAGTTGGTTCTGAGGCCAGGATGCAGGACTAGGCCATTTCTGAGGTCTGTATTCCGTGTGACAAGGAGAACAGGACTGACCACAGATTAGAGGAGGTTAAGGTGCTGGGATTTTAAAGTATCAAGTTCTGACTTGTAGGAAAATGACTTAGAAAGTCTTGTTATTAAAAATATATAGTTTGGGGGGCCAGTGAGATGGATCAGTGGGTAAGTTAAGTCTGGTCTTTAGAACCCGAGTAAGGGTAGGAGAAGGGAAGGAACGCTACAATCTTGTCCTATATATGCTTGTCACATAACACTACCCTTACACACACACACACACCTACACACATACACCTCTGCACATACACATACTCCTATATACACACACACACATACCCCTACACATAGACCTGCACATACACATGCCCCTACACACACACACACCTGCACACACAGGTACCCCTACGCACATACACCCCTGCACATACACATACTCCTATATACACACACACATACCTCTGCACACACACACATATACCCCTACACATACACCTGCACATACACATGCCCCTATACACACACACACCTGCACACACAGATACCCCTACACACACACACACACACAAATAAATAAATAAATAAATAAATAAATAAATAAATAAATAAATAAAATTTTATTAAAAATGTAATTTTTACCCCCAGCCTATTATGGGCTCCCTGCTATTTTATGGCCCATATAGCAGATGATGATAAATACATGTGGCAACTTATTTAATTTCCCATTTTCTAGTAGCTTCTCTTTTAATTTAAAGCGGCCTGTTTGTTTTGTACCATAAGCACTTCTTGTATAGTTTATAAATTATTTTAAAAGCAAAATCTGGAAACCATTTGCAATCCCAAGATAGCCCAAGCTGAGGATTGTTTTATTATTATTATTATTATTATTATTATTATTATTTCATTGCTACTACAAAATAACCTAAGGCTAGATACTTTATAAAGAAAAGAGGTTTCTTTAGCTCGCAGTTTGGGGTTTCTAAGAACATGGCATCTTTCTCAGCTCTAGTAAGGGTCTTTGGGCTCTCACAGAATGGCAGGTGTCCTCATGGTCACAGTGTATGCAAGACAGAGTGATCACCTCTGAAGGCCCCTAACCTTTTCTCTCAGGAGCTACGTTACTTGAGAACTACATTAATCTTGTCTAATAGCAATAACCTAACACCTCTACTACCCCACCCTCTTTTCTGAGACAAGGTCTTACAGAGTCACCTTGAACTTTCAATCCTGCTACCTCAGCCTTGGAAGGTGTTGAGGTCATAGGTGTGAATCACCATCTGACCCATTGTTACACTGCAGATCAAGTTTTCCGCACACATACCTTTGGGAGCACTCTTGGGCATCTCTGGGCCATGGCAAACACCATGTTCACTGTCCTACAAAGCAAATCTTCCTCCTTGGCTAGGTAGTAATGCTTTCTTTGGGGAGAGAGAGAAAACTGGGATGCCTGTCCTTTATAGTTTTTATGAGAAAAAGAAGCCAAGGAAGGAATTGACCTGAAACTGTTTGCAGCTCTCTCTCTCTCTCTCTCTCTCTCTCTCTCTCTCTCTCTCTCTCTCTCTCTCTCTCTGTGTGTGTGTGTGTGTGTGTGTGTGTGTGTGTGTGTGTGTGTGTGTGTGTGCCATGAGATTACTTTCTCCTTAACAAAAGCTTTTTATCCCCCAGAGCAATAAGAACCAAGGAGGCTTGGATGTTTAGAAAGTGATTTCTACCCCTGCTCACATTGAGACAAAGTTTTTTTGTGTAGCCCTGGCTGTCCTAGAACTTGATCTGTAGACCAGGCTGGTCTTGAACTCAGAAATCTGCCAGCCTCTGCTTCCTAAACACTAGAATTAAAAGTGTGTGTTTACATACCCAGGCTTTTCTTTTTCTAAAACAATTTTTAAAGAATTTTAACTACACACAAACACACACACACACACACACACAAAATTAACATAAAATAGTTAGAAATGGGGGCTGGAGAGATGGTTCAATGGTTAAGACCCGGGTCCAATTCCCAGCACCAGCAAAATGATTCACAATCATCTCTCTTATTTCAGGGGATGTATTGCCCTCTTCTGGCCACCATAGGCATTGCACATGCATGGTGCATAGATGCACACATGCAGATAAAAAAACACTCATGCACATTAAAAACGAAATGTTTTCCAAAGTTTGTAGGGAACATTTCCTACAACAATAGCTGTGTCTCTATGCCATCATTTAAAAGGTCACATGGTGTTTTGTTGTACGAATGCATGCGCAACTTCTCAGTTATTTGATTCTAGAAACTTGGTGTATTTTCCTTGTTTTTATCACCCTGGTTGTACTCCTAAGCAAAGCTCTTTGCACATATTGTGCCTGCAGGGTGACTTGCAGGGTGAGACTGCAGTCACTAAAGACATGTGCAGTCACACTTGAGAAAACCTGTTGATCTAAGCTATCCCACTGGTCTGTGACTGCTAATTTCCAACCAGAGTTCTTTTTCATTTTTACTAGTCTATTGTGCAAATGTCATCCTTTGAAATTCTCTTTGATTGTCGCTCAGGTTGACAAGATCATGAGCTTGCTCATTAGCACCTTGTATTTTTGTCTTATCTCTGCCCATCTTGCCATTGAAGGGTTTCTTTGTCTCATTGTTTTCTCGCAAATTTCCTAATATGTCAGGGCTCCTCACCTTTATTTTGAAAAATGCTGCATATAAATTCAGCTTATTACTTGTCCTCATTTTGTGACATTCTGTAACACTGAGGATTTAAAAAAATTCCATGTAGTAAACAGTTCAGCCTTTCCTTTTGATCTGTATTTAGAAGTGCTTTCCTGTCCTTATGTTATGCAAACATACCACAAAATGTTCTGGTGTTTCATTTAACATTTAGGTCTCTTAACCACCCACACTCCATTTTATGCTCTATAGATATGGTATCTCAAACATTAACTTATTATTTCTGTGTGGCTGTTGGATACCCATTTTTTTCCTTAATGTAAAATGTCACTTAACATCATGTGTGTGTATTATATGACATTTATGTAGGTTCTAGAACCCTTAGTGAGCTTTTGTTAAACATTTCAGTTGTCTCCTGGTTTTGTGCTGTGCTCTGTTTCCTGAAACATTCTTTCTAAAGCCATGCCTCTGTGCTGCTCAGGTTGGCCTTGAACTGGTCTCAGCAAAGCCCTCTGTCCTCAGTCTCTCCTGTACCTAAGACTATTAGATTTATTTTTAAATTTTTTTCTTTTTTCTTTTTTTGGCATTGCTGTGACTGGAACCCAAGGACTTGTGTGTGCTAGGCAAGTGCTGTATCCCTGAGCTACAAATACACCTTTAACAAGCTTCTCTTCATCAGTATTTTTCTTGGCAATTTTCTTAAATTTACTCTTCCAGGTGATTGTGAGATTCGCTTATGCTCTTGTGGTTTGCCCAGAATGGTGTTTCTATTGGAAGTTAACTTAGGAGAGATTTACCTTACTACATTTTTTTTTCTCTTTGATTCATGCTTTTTTTCATGTTTATTTTACTTATTTGGTGTGTGTGTGTGTGTGTGTGTGTGTGTGTGTGTGTGTGTGTGTGTGTGAGTGTGTGTGTGCATGTGTATGTGTGGGGGGTGGGGCACGCACATGCCATGCTGTGGATCAGGTTTCTCCTCCCACTATATGGCTGTCAAGGACAAAGCCTTCGATCACTAAGACACCCCGCTGTCTTGGCCATTCATGTTTTCCCATTTGTTTCCTTTGACAGACTGAAGGCCTACGTTTCTATTGATAGTGCCCACACACTTCATTCTCTGCTTCTACCCTTTTGTTTCTATTGATAATTTTAATCGCTATTGCGTTTTCATTAGACCCTCTATTTGTCTGTTGTTCACACACATTCAGCTTTGGAGACATTTGTGTTTCATTTTGTAACCCAAGAGCAAAATGTTGTCTTCTGTGGGTTTGTGCCAAAGGCATGTCTGACCTAATTTGAGGCCATTCAATTTCCTTCTGGGTCTGGGCCACGGCTCCTCCCTGTCATTGCCTGTCATTGTAACAAGGAGTTTGGAGAAAAAAAAAAAAAAGACACCTCCTCCAGCTCCTTGTCAGATGATTCCAGAGGACGGGCATGTTGTGGACCAAAGCAGGTTCCATCTAGTCCCTACCTCAGGCCTGCTACTTAGGTGAGGGGGGACTGGCCACTTCGTGAGAACAGGTTCATGGATGAAAGCAGACCTCGAGGGATATCAGAGGGGCCGGGACATTAGGTGAACCGGTTCACTGACAGGAGCCTTAAGGAAGCATTGAAAGGCCTTAAACGCCATTAGGTTGCTCTCTGAGTTATTTAGGCAGGACTAACTAACCCCACAGCCACTACCTGATGTAAAAGAAACTGAAGCTGAAAAATAGGCTCCCTCATGGCGGCCCCTTTTAAAAATCAGTGGGGATTGATTTCTTTTCAAAGCTTCTAGGGGAGAGGAAGAAGGCTTAGGAGGTCTGGACTCAGTGTCAAGTCTGAAGCAAGGACAGCTTTGGCAAGGTCTTATGGGTAATGCTAAGTAAGAATCACCATCGGGCTTTGGCTAACTGTAGAGATTAGCACCGCTGCTTGTCCCTGAGTTCTAGCATTTGGGGAATGCCCCAGGCATGGAGAGCCTCTCCACCACTCCATTGCCCATTGCTCTGTGCGGTAGCCACCCTTTCCTGTGTTTGCTCTATAACCTTTCATGGGCAGGCCACACACTTGAAAGCAGACAGTCCAGAAGAGAGATCTACCTTCCAGAGGACATGGGATGAGGACACTTAGGGAAAGGCTTGGATGGGCAGAAGAGCCGACTTTGGATGCTACTCTTGTAGAATATGAGCCAGATGGGGCTCACCTGCGCCTCATGGTGCCTGGCTGGTGACAGTGGGGTATTGCTCTGGGCTTGCTAGTCATATGAAGGTCACCTCCTGGAGTTTTATTGCTATGACTTCAAAAGACCAGCCATGTGCCCAAGCCTTACTCAGTATCCAAAGCCATGGATTTCCTCTGCACCTCCCCCCCTTCATCACTAAACTAAATGGACATCCACACTGTTTGAAGTCCTCCATAGAAGGAAACACCCCAGCATTGCTTGGTGTTTTATCCCCATGTTTTGGACCATCCTGTTCCCAGAGTGTTCTGTTTTATAGTTGGCCTACTCTTCTCGCAATATAACACTATTTTATCATCTTCTGGCATAAACTAGAGGCCGTGGGGAACAGTAAGATACCTTTTTTTTGTATAGCCCTTCGGGAAGTTGAAAGCGTGTTAAGACTGCCTTTGAACTTTTGCAGCACAATTAGGTTAAAAATAATACTTGTAAAGTGAGGTGCCTGGCACATAGTAAAAAAAAAAAGCAGCTTGTTTCTACCTCTGTTTTTATATTATTATTCCTTGGTCGTGGTAGTACACATACACTGCGATATCATTTAATTTCATATATTGACTTTAAGAAAGGCATACAATATTCACCTTGTCCTTGTTTGAGAGAACATGCAATGTAAATCAAAGGTTATCTGGGATGAGCTACTGGTTAGAGATGCACTACTATCCTCTGAATGCTCTGGAGGAGAAAGTTGTATCTGGACCCCTCCCATCCCACCCTCAACTCCCATGGCTGACCTACCCTTGGGCTGATTGAATCACTGCTTACAGTGATGAGGAGAAAAAGAGGGACATGCTGGTGTGGCATCTCAGCTTTGGAATGGGACACGGACCCCCACGTGGATATCAACTCTATAGCATCTCTGCTAGCCAGTGACCTTGCTGGGGTTCACTTGTTGGCCAGAGACCATCTCCAGAGAGCTGCCAGCAAGTCTGTTCTAAGTGAGTGCTCTTCCATGGAGACAGACTTCCTCTCTCTCTAGTCTCCTCATCGTCTGTCTTTCCTTTTGAGCTGCACCTAATGAGTTTAGTCCTTCCTTACACAGCCTCCAGGGTTGGAGTAAGCCCCACCCCCAAGCTCATGTGTTAGAAACTTAGCCCTCATATCACAGTGCCAGAGATAAGATTCTCACAGACTGTTAATTCTTCCCTACATGTTACCAGGCAAGTTCTGCTTCCTCTTACCTCAGACATTCTCTTACGCTTCTGCCCTCTGCTGATGGGATGGCACAGAGCACATGTGTAGACAGCATACGGGTCCCTCGATCTTGGGTTGCTGGTATTACAAAAGCTACAAGAAATAAGGATCCACTCTTTATAAATTACCCACTCCTGCCCTGCTGGCACAGTAACATGAGCTGGCCTAAGGCAGCCCTGCAGACCTTTTAAACAGCTGACATTCCTTCCAAAGCTAGAACTGCTTCTGGAACACTATAGGAAACAATGTCAGGAACCCAAACATGTGTTAGTGAAGTTCTGTGTGTTGGGTCTAATTTTGGAAGGTTTAGATTAGAGCCAGTCTTCCCCAGTCTGGCATAAGAGCAAAGTCTACTTCTTGGGTCACAAGGATATGGCATGGTCTCTGAACTTCCATACCAGCCATTCCCCTTATTCAGTGCAAGTTACGCCAACCCCTAAGTTCCACATGCTCAGCCCTTTGCTGCTGTCTCTGGGCAATGCAACATAGTGTCCAAGGGTGTAGGCTTGAAGCTTATCCGCCTGGATTTGTATCTTGGTCTTGCTGGTTAAAATTTCCTCATTTGCAAAGCAGTGTAAATACCTACTATCTCTGAAGGGCTCATGCATGCAGCACTCACATGTAATAAACAATAAATATTAGCTACCATTACAGTTATTATCAGTATTAGAATTGTAGCTGTGCTTACTCCTGCTATAAAAAAAATTATAGAAATTTCTACCTCCCTCTCCTATGACCTGTGTTCTTGGTGTTATTGTCTGTCACTTGGCAGACTGAAGATGGCCCTTGGGAAAGAGTTCTTTTTCATCCATTTTGCTTCATGGTGCAGGCAATGAATATTTCAGCTTTCTTACCCAGCAGGCTTTGAGAAAGTCATTCCACTTCTGGATATTTTCATGTGCAAGGCAAGAATAATAACACATACCTCTCTGGGTTTTTGTAAGGGTTAGGAAGATACATACATACATAAATGATTGGGTAAAGGCATGTGTGCGTGCGTGCGTGCGTGCGTGCGTGCGTGCGTGCGTGCGCGTGTGTGTGTGTGTGTGTGTGTGTGTGTGTGTGTGTGTGTGTTTGAGAGAGAGAGATTATCTAGCTCAGCATCCCCTGTCACTTACTGTCCTCATGACACATAGCAAATGTGTCTGTGTGCTTGGTTGGTGGAGGCATGGACACTGAATAAGTACATGAACTGAGTTATCTATGACTTAGAATGTGCATTGTATCATTTTTCATATGAATAAGTTTTGTTTTCCTCCCACACAACTGTGAATCCCTATGGGCTAGAGTCACACCTTAGAACATTATACCCTTCCTAAATGCTGCTGAGTAGCTGAGCCTGGATCCTCCCTCACTGCTTCAGAGCTACAGAATCCTTTGCCCCAAATTTCCACCAGGTGGCAGGGTGACTACCTGTCCTTGAGAACGCCTCTCGCATCCTCACTGTTCGCCAGCAGGTGGCGCTGCAGGCTGCATTACAGCTCTTGTTCAGGCCCCTGGAAATACTTTCTAGCTGAAGCTGACAGCCCTGCAGCAGCCCTATGAGCTTTAGAAGTTTTATTGTCCCCCAACTGAGAGCACTTGGTGCTTCTGCTGCCCTTCGACAGTAACCGAGCTCGGTTCTTAGTGACCCTGCGGGCTCCGATCCGTGTAGCCAGGCAGATAATTGCAGTGTAGCTCTTGAGAGTGGTGTCCAAACAGCCTGAGAGCCGCAGACTCTGGAAGTCTCCCAGTGGGGATGGATGATTGGTGCTCAGCCCTCCTGCCCTTCCAGAGCCTGCCTTTCCAAACTCCAATGTTGCTGCCTCTCCTGCTTAGATCAGTCTGCGGGATCTGCAAAGTTCTTCCCTCCATAGGATCAAGCCAGTTCAAGGAAGCCTGGTGGAGGACAAAATTCTAGCTCCTTTGGCCTCTTCTCAGTGGGGATGATATTCAAATTCTCCACACAATTGAGAGAGCCACTCCAACACAAGGCTCTCCCAATTCAGAGCCCACCCACCAGAGTCTGTCTGTTTGTCTGTCTGTCCATCCCCTCCTTGCCCCCTCCTTCCCTGCCAAGCACCTTCTTAGCATTGAGGATCTTCCTTGTGCACTGACCCCTGATCTGTACACCCAGCCTTCTTCCTTTTCTATAATCTACTTAGCTGTTGCTCCCACATACTCCTTTCTGATCTGATAGATGATTCTGGGCCCAAACCTGGCCCTTCAGAAGTCTCAATTAGCAAAGAGTGAGCAGGCCAGACAGGAAGATGTCAATGCCTGCTAGCAACACAGAAGCCATTACCTGTGAGGCCTCAGGGCTAATCCAGCCTTCTCCCCTGGGGCAAAGCCTGGAAGGGGCCTGAGTGGTCATGAGGTCCCATTATCTTGGGCTTTGGGGGGGGGCTAAGAAATCAAGGCCCAGATTAAATTTTCAAATCTTCGGAGTTGGTGAGCACACAGAGCACACAGGTATGAGTCAAATGTGGGCCCTCCATATCTCCAATGACCTGCCGTGCATTCTAAGTGTCTCTGTCTGCTGTCCCACCTGGACACCAGCTGCCATCCTCTGGGCCCATGCTAGTATCCTGCAGTAACATCTGCCCCAACCTTTGCCGAGAAACCTAACAGGAAACACCTCTGTCCACCTGTGGCCATCCTTAGGCTGCAGAGAGTGGGGCAAAGTGGGTTTTGGTCCACAGTTAGGGAGACTCTTAGAGGACAGCCTAGGGAACAGTGCATGTGTATTCTGAGGGCATCTGCGTAAGCTTTCTCATTCCCCTGCTCAGGAGGAGCCGTTCCTGGGCATCTGCTTTGTGCTCAGGCCTGAGTGGCATAGAGAGTGTGATGGAAATTGCCCCCGAGTGAAGGTACTTAGAACCTAGGGAAGACGCTAATACCTTAACTTCCCAGAACCCCTTATACCCTGACTCAGTGTCACCACTATTTCCTCTCAGGCACGCCCACTGAAGCGACCACATGTGACTGTTGTTCTGGGTCTCCATCATCCTTGGGGTGTGCTCTTGAAGGCAAAGTGCAGGCATCCGTCTGTTAACTAGGGGGTGGGGGTGGGGGCCGCGGCGAGCCACTAGGCCAGGCTAGGGACTTTCCTGGCTCCATACAGACCTCTTTTGGAGAAGCAACCATGTTCTTCTTCTGTGTTGGGGACAGAGGGACTGTCACCATCTGCAGAGTGCTCTGGCCTCCTTTAAGCACAAAGGGAGGTTTCTGGATCACAAAGCTTAACCCTTTCCTTTTCTGCCGAGCAGCGTTCCAGCCCCCACCCCACCCCAAGTCCTCCGCCCACCTCTCCAGCTCCAGCCACTCTGGACATTCATGCTGTACTCAATCAAACCACATATTCTCTTATTTCTGGAATACTCTCCCTTTTTAAATGAGCACCCACACACACCTTGGCTGTCTAATTTGTACTATTCCTAGGGGCTCATTGTAGGGGTTTCCTCTTCTAGGGAGGCTTCCTGGCCTGTAAGAGCAGGCAGGCCCTCTGCCAGTGCCTTTCTGGTAGAGCTATTTGTTAGCGTTTCCTGAAATCTTTTATCAAAGGGACATCTTGAAGGAAGGGCCAATGATTGGCTTATTTTATGGTAGTGTCCTCAGCTCCCTTGGGTACCAGGAGACTTGTAGGTTGTGGAATGAAAAATTAGATCCAGTGGACTTCTCTGTGGGGTGACTAAAGACTTGGTCCCTAAATTCATGCTTGTAGGTGAACAGTTGGAATAAATAAGCAAGCAAATCGGAAAGCAATGTTGTACACTTTCTGTTGTGTCTCTAGGAAGGAAAAGGAAGAGATTCAGCTGCTCTAGAGTGATATGCAGCTCATCGGTCATCCCCCTCAGCAGTGGCCAGCACCCCCCACCCCGTCACAGGCTGTGAGCCCCCACATTCACATCCCCAAGGTCTCTGTCTCAGTTCACACTCTGACCTCAGCCAAATTAATACCCTGAGCCTTTGCTTATTGAGATGCTGTCTGTATCTAGAGTGAAGAGATCACCTAACCAGTCAGGAGAGGTCTGCATGAAGACACAGCTCGTTGCTTTTCTGTATCAGTGAAAACCTCCAGAAAGGTCTGGAGTCACCCATAGTGATTGCAGAGGCCTTCTGCCTGGGATCCTGGCTAGATAAATGTTTAGTCCCTGATGCCATGTTGGGCCTCAGAGGTCCTGGCATGAAGTGGCCAGCAAGCCAGCTGGAACTGTCACAGCCATTATTGTGCTATGGCGATGTGTTACCCTGCCCTCTGGCCTGGTCTGAGGCTTTAGAATGCTAGCCTCCAGCTGTACTGGCATTCCCATCTTCTGCTACTGGCAGCTGTGGCCTTCATGGAAAACCTGTGGCTTTTGATAGGAGGCCATGACATAGAGGAAACTGCAGTTGGGTGACTTTATGCAGGCAGGAATTGTGTCCCACGAAATCTGGGTCACGCTGCTTTCCCCTGCCGTGGTGTCCCCTCACCTCTTAGGCAGGAGCTTGGAAATCTAAAGGGAAGCATGTATTAGCCTGTGCCCAGGCAGGGGGAGATGTGGCGTGGTTCCAGGTTGGAAGCTTCTAGGGCCAGCCTGACTTTGAGAGGTTAGCATAGTGACGGCAGACTTCCTGCCCTGGGGCCGTGCTGATATGTCTACTACAACCAGTCATTTCTACACAGTACCTGTGCGTCAAGGCACCTTTGTTCTTCCTTTAGCTGGGACTAGATACTAGCAGCAGGTTAAAGGCTCCTGGGGCCTGAGGCCAGCTAGCAACTCTACTCTTTCCCAAGGCTACACAGTGGTGTCTCCTGACAGTTGACATAAAACATCCCTCTTGGCACAGCGAGGCTTCTTTTGACTCAGGGCTAAATGGGCTGTGCTTCAGAACAGGGTCCACAGGAAGAATTGAGAAAGGCCTCCCTGCTTCTGGACTAGACATGACTCGCCAATTCGCTGGTGCCAGAAAGTGGGTGGAGCTGGGGGCTCAGAAGTATCTCCCCTGCCCCAGCCAGCCTAGAGACCCTCTGATTCAGGCTTATAATATCAGCATCCTTTCTTCTTTGGTCCTGTTCATGGATACTTGTCCCCAGAGCTCTAGTACCCCAGCCTCCCCCAGCCCAGCTTGCATGTGACAATGTTTGTGCCTTTGGGAAAAGGGCATGTTTACGGCCCTTTCTGGAAATGTGTGATTTGAGTGCATGTGCTTGTGATTATGTGTCTGAGCTTAAGGGAGTTTGTGTCCTGGAGCTCGCTCTCTCTCTCTCTCTCTCTCTCTCTCTCTCTCTCTCTCTCTCTCTCTCTGTGTGTGTGTGTGTGTGTGTGTGTGTGTGTGTGTGGTGGGGCTACTTCTCTATGCTGGAGGAAGCTGCACACTGAGCCTGGGTTAGGAGGATGTATTATGACCTCCCAGACCTCGTCTCGATTGTATTTTCCTCTCACTGTGTCTTCTTCTCCAGCCTTGACCTGAAGGTGTATGGAGGAAAGAAGACCCTTAAAAGGCTTTGTGATCATTGATCCTGCCAAATTTTAGGAACAGGTTACTGGGTTTCTCCAAGAGTTAGTGATCATCTGGGCAGCACAAAGATGTGCCAGCTCCTGGAGCAGAACTCCCTTTTTGTTCTTTTTTTTTTTTTTTTTTTTTTTTTTTTCTGGGTCGAAATAATAGGTCTTCAATCTGAGATTAGGAGAAAGGAATATAGCCAGAAAAGTGACCAGTTGAGCAAATACAAGCTGCTGGACTGGACAATGCCCTAGCAATCAAGTGCTCTCACCTTGTGGGGTGGGGACTGGAGACACTGAAGGCCACTGGGCTTGGGGACAAAGCAGTAAGGTAAGAGCAGGTAAGAGAGCAGACTCCACAGTGAGCCAGTGCAGAGTCCACACCTGCTTGGTATTTACCAACTCATTCTCCTCCCTGGGACCTACAAGGTGGTTGTAAGGACCAGATAAGAAAAAAATGCATAGGAAGCATTTGGTTCAGTGCCTGGCACTTGGTGTACAGAAATTATTCCTGAAGTATGCAGAACTCAGTTCTTCTCCTGAGTGAGGACCACAGGAATTCCAGGAGGAAAAGCCTTAGCTGTCTGCAGAACCCACCCTCTTTACCAAAAGAACCCAGTAGCGATGCCAACATGGTTGACAGATTTCCCTGAGTGACTAGTGTCTGCACTTTATGTGTGCTTGGAGGTAGATGTGAATTTTGTGTGTGGAAGTTTATCCAAGGAAAGATGAGACATGTTTTTTTTTTTTTACAGCAAGCATTCAGCCAACGAATATCTCCAGGCTGACCTGGACAGTGGCTACAACAATGTGTTTGGTTACGTGAAGTTACTGGCCTGCGAGGTCCCTATCGGATCTGCTTTGCAGGGTATAGTGACAGTCTCAAAGTCATATCGTTGGGTTCTTTGTTTTGTTTGAAGTTTTTGGTTTCGGTTTGATTTTGGTTTGTCTGCAATGTTTGGAATACCTGATAGGTGTGCCCTGCCTGTTCCGGAGATAAGGGAACAGTTGAAAATGGTTCTGAAAAAGAATCAAAGTGACCTCAAAGTACATAAAGGGTGTTCCTAGGATTCCAGCTTCCTAGGAACCTAGAAAACTGTATCCTTAAGCCACAGACCAGAGATTCTAGCTAGATCAGGATTCAACAAGTATCTACCATTAGTAGGTAGCAAGGAAGGTGTGGTGATACATTGTATATTTAATGAAGCTTGTCTGAAAATAAGAGGACAGAGCCAAGGCACGCAGGTCAGGAAGTGGTGCCCCAGCCTTCAATCGTAGCACTAGTGAGTTCAAGACCAAACAGAGCCAGGCGGTGGTGGCACACACCTTTATTCCTAGCACTAGGAAAATTGAATGAGAAGGAGAAGTAGCTGGGTTGAAAAAGAGGAGGCAGAAATTCTTCCCTTTGCCTGTGCACTTTTTCAGCTGAGGTACTGAGTCTGAAGATTTGTGGAGACCAGGATCCATCCTTTTTAGCCTGAGGAATTAACTAGGTGAAAACTGTCTATGGTTTATTTCTCTGTCTCTCTGGTATTTCAACTTTTCCCCAATATCCGGCTCTGGGTTTTTATTAATAATACCAAGTAGAATTCATGCAACATCTAGCACTCAATGTGGGTAAGGACAGAAAATAAAATAAGAAAAGACAAAAGAGAAGACCCACAATGGGAGGAAGGCTTCCCTGCCTTGGTTGGACACAGTCAGAACCCATCAGGCCAGAGGTGCAGCAGGTGTCCTCAAGAGGACCCCTCACGCCTGGGCATCTGGAATAACCCACTGGCTTGACTGCTGACTTACGCTAAGGCCTTAGGCAGATGACTAAGCACTAATGAGCCTCAGTTTCCCTCTCGGTCAAATAGAGTTGTTTACACCACTGAGAAAGAGGCTCTACCTTTAACTTCTGGGAGCTGCTGAGGAGACCATGGCCAATGACTTCTGGGGATCCACCCTTCCTCCTGCTGCATCCTCCTCTAATTGGGCTCCCAAAGCACGGCCTGACGTGGGGCAGCCATTTCTCAGCCTCTAGCACTCTGGCAGCTGATCTCCTGAGTTACCGAGCTCACTTCTTCCACTTCTTGCTCCAGTTGTCTCCCATTCTAGAATGTTCTCCCCAGGCTTTTCCAAGAGAACCACACTCAGTTCCCTGGAGCTTTCTGGCCAGCCCCACTCTGGGGAAAGGTTTGATTTTATTTTTTCCCTTCTCTTTCCATCACTGAATGTCTGTCTCCAGGACTGCTCTCTCCTTGTGTTTCCTTTGACAATTTCCGGGTTTGGGCACTCAGTGTCTGCCACAGCTTCTCTCTCAGGGGCCTCACAACGCTAATGGAAGGAAGGACTAATAGGGGCTGAACTGGGGAATCTGGAGTTTGGGGGGCATGCTAGGGGTCAAGAGCTGGGTTCTCAGAGCCACAAAAAAAAAAAAAAGCCAGCCGACATGCTAAAGATATAGTTAATTGATACAGAGTGCTTAACTTAGTGTATACAAGACTAGACTAAATGAGAGAAAGAGCTTCTACCATACCTCTGGCCACCTAACCCACCACCCTCCCTGTGGCCTGTGCTTCGTCAGGAAGACAAGAGCACTTGGTAAAGAGGAGATCATTGAGAAGTCCAGAGGCATTTGTCTAGGGCTGCTTTGGCTTGTGTCATGCTGGGACCCAAGACAGATTAGTCTGTGTGTCTCTAAGCTAGTGCCAAGGTCAGGACACAGACTCCATTGCAGAAGAACTCTTGGGGCCTAAGAACAGCCCACTATCAAGAACACTTTGCTTTCTCAGCCTCTCCCCCTTCTGCCTCCTGTTCCTATGAGGTCCACAAGGGTCTCCACACTTCTTCTAATCGTACACAGCAGGGATGGCTCTGAAGCAGGCTGCATTTGTGAAAGCCCCCCTTCTCTGGTCAGCCTCCCATGAGATGCTCCCCAGGGGAGGAGGGACCTGCAGCCTCCTACCAGATGTGCAGGTCATAAAGGGGTCCAGCCCCATTCTGGCCTGGCTTTGGGGACTGTTTATTCCTCTGGTCTCAATGGCCTAAGACCATGGCTTCCACATGTTTGCAGCAGGCTTGATTGTCCTCTGGAGTGGTATGTCACAGGGCAGAGCTGGAGTCTGAGTCCTGAGGGGAGGGGAGGCAAGTCAGGAATGAGATAAGAGATATAGAACCCCCTTGTGCACTGGGCAGTTGGAGGTCTTCACAGGAAGAGGAAAGTTACTAAAGGCCATGGTGGATGCACCCAGAGCAGATGGAGGCACCATTGGGCTCTTCTCCCTTCTATACTCCACACCCTCACTCCCAAGACCAGGACTTAGAACCGTAAACAGCCTGAGTCAGAGCTAGGCCGCACTTATGAGCAAGCTGGTTCTGTCATTAGCGGTAATAGCAGCATCTTGTCTGTCTGCTGGGGCCTTTCATCCGGGCCCCTTAAAGAACTTAAAGAAGCAGCCAACGTTCTATTATCTTATTATTAATGGAGAAATCAAGCCCCAGACAAGCTTGGCAACTTTTTTAGGGCTCACAGAGAGAGTAGCAAAGGCTGGGAATGGACATGCTTGGGGGTCCAGGACCACTTAACCTGATGATGTCTGGGGTCTTGAGAAGTCCTGTCCAACTCAGAAGGTCAGGCCTTATACCGACCACTTGCTTAGACTTTCTCCCCTAAGTCACCAATACAACAGAAGCCCTGCTCCAACTTATACAGTACTTACTTTGGGGGTCAGGGATGTGGGCAGTACTATTTCAATTATGGATGAAGAAACCGAGTCCAGACTGAAACACAGATTAAGTCCAGATTCAATGGCCATTTTGGTTACAAGCTTCTATTTCAGCTCCTCTGATGGCATAGAATTGTCTTATTCTGAGAGAGGGTCTGTACCACAGGCTGGCCTTAACCTACATCCCCCTGCCTCAGCTCCCTAAGCACTGAGATTAAGGCTCTCATACTGTGCCTGACTGATGGTGTAGTTGTATTACTATTCCAAACCAAACACAGTGCAAACTCCTTGTACTATAGATGGAACTCCCTTTCTCTGCCTCTCCCTGGGGTGATCTGGGAAAAGGGGTCCTGAAAGCCATGGCCCTAACCTTGGTCATCAGGTCAGAGGTTCATGATGAGACAGTTTCTGGTGCAGGACACTGCATCCAGCCCTAAGCACGCTCACTCCACAGCCCACGAGTGTCCTGGAGGACCTGGGAGAGGCCAGCACAGCAAATGTGTGCCTGAGAGACTACCTCTTCTTCCAGGACAGGGAAGAAGCTTCTGTTGTTTGTCTCTTTTGTCCAAGTCCACAGTGTCCAGGGACCCATCCCTACCCAGATGCATTTCTAGAGTTGGTGTATAGCCTGATAAGAGTCAGGTCGGGGGGTCTGGTTGCCCCAAAGCTTGGTGTAGAGCCCAAAGAAAGGTGTCTAAGTCACAGTTTGGCCCCCATTTTCTCTTGTGTGAGATGAGAATGCTAATCAGTGCTGCTGCCATCTCTCCGGTACTCAGCTCTGTGCCTGGTTCCTGGCCCCTGGATACCTAAACAGAGCATCTTCTGGGTCCATCATGAACAGGGTAGGTAACCAGAAGTAGTGAAAACTGACCAGAGCAAAGTCAACGGCCATTTTCGTTACAAGCTTCTATTTTAGCTATTTGTAACTTTCATCAAAGTTCATGGTTTGGAGATGATTATTTTTGGTCATTTTTTCCATATTTGGTTGTGACCTAGAGCAATGAGTTTTGGAAAGATAGAGGCAAAGTCCCTTCAGCTGTTTGTGAGCAAACACCCACCAAAAAAAAAAAAAAAAAAAAAAAAAAAAATCCTTTCCAGTTAGAAGAAATAACAACATAGCTATGTTTTCTTTTTCAGCTCAAATGACTCCCAAACAACCCCAAAGACTTCAAACTTGGCTTAGTAATTAGTCCTTAATGAAGGGGAGCGGACAGTATGTGCTCTGCAAACTTTGAGAATCAAAAGGTTTCGAATTCAAAAAACTACTGATGCATGAAAAGACTCTGAGGCCCCAGACCCTAGCAGCTTCTTCCTAAGGATATTAGAGCTGATTCCCCTCCCCAGCCCACACCTCCTCCCCAACCTTCACCTTTCTACCCACTCCAACCCCAATCCCCCCCAGTTTCATATGAATGATTCAAGAGCAAGGTGGCCACAGCTTTGCAGAAATGCTCACTCTTTCCTTCCTCACTCTAGAATATTCTGCCTGATGTACAGACAGAGGCTGAGACTAGCCAAAGAAGGAGACAGGCTTGGTATTTGTAAGGTAAATTAAACTGCACCTTCGAAAGCTTTTATTTGTGACCTTGTACCAGAAAACTTCCAGGAGGGACCTCAAAGCCTAGACTGTGGAAGTCCTTCTATATTCTATGGAGTACAGGACTCTCTCTCACAGAGAGCAGTCCCTGGGGCCTTAGGGCCTCTCATGTGTGATCTAACCCTCAGAAGCTCTCCTTGGATTCTTTTGGCCTGCTTTCTCCGGGAGGCACCTGGGGAGGATGGCCCATTTCTCCAGTGCTCTGCTGCACTCTGGTAGATGCACAAGATCATCTGTAGCTCAGCCTATGAAAGAGACTCATGACTGCATCTCAAGGCAGGGCTGGACCAGAATGGTTTGCGGGGGTGAACAGAAAAAAGAAGAAGTCTGTATGGTCACAGCTCTGGAGCCCTGCTGCCTGAGACCTGGATTTGCCAGAGGTACAAGACCTTTCCTTCAGAGCCCTGGCAGATGTCCCCTGGGCTGCCTCAGCCAGAAGATGAGACTGTGTGCTGTCTGTTGTCCTTTTCAAGGCCAGGGATCTGACTTTGCCTTCTCCTTTCAGGACCTTGTACATGTGTGGGTCCACATATACATCCAAATCCACACAAACACCTCAGCTTTTTGACTAGGGGTAATGGTGACCAGCTCATTCCCATCTCTACTAAACAAGAGAATACATTGACTGTGGGGTGGACCAAAGCCAGGCATAAGAAATATTTAGCCAACTCCAAGAATCCTGCAGCCTAGAGCTACCTAGTCAAGCAAGGTGAACAGGCAAGGACACTGACAGAAAGATGCAGACAAGACCCTGCCATCTAGGAGGGCTGAGGCTGGACCTTGAACTTGTCTATCAGCCAATGCCAAGATGTCATTGTCTTACATCTGGCTCCACATCTGGAAACAGCCAGGATGCTTATTTCAAAGTGCTGATGAGGCCATGCCCTGATTGCCTCAGGGAGAAATTCGTTTGGTGACATTGTCTTCCAGGCCCCATCATCATCTTCTCCAGATGGCGTCCCATTTCCAACTCCCTTCTCTAGGCACACCCACTGTTCAGGAGGCGAGAGAGAGCTGGAGGGCAGCTGGCTGGGGTGAGACCTTGTCCAGACCCTTTGTCAGCCTCTGGAAGCTGCAGTGCATTTTTTTTTTTAAAAAAAACAACTTTATTTATTATTCATTTATTTATTTGCCTTGGTGTTTGCATGGAAGTGGAACTACAGACAGTTGTTAGCTGCCATGTGGGTGCTGGGAATCGAACCCGGGTCCTCTGGAAGAGCAGACGGTGCTCTTAACCGCTGAGCCATCTCTCCAGCCAGCTGCAGTGCATTTATAGTTCTTGCTGGTCAGCAGCTGGCTACCCCACCCATCCTGAAACTTGCATGCTGCTGGGATTGGGGCACTTGCTGTCCAGATGCCACAGTCTTTGCATCTGATGACCACATGGCCTCTGTTCCAGGCCTGAGCCTTTGGCTGGTGAATCCGAGAAAAGTACATCAAGAGAGGCCAATCCTCTCCCATCTCCATCACTAAGACCTAAGACTATGTTCTATCATGAAGGATGCTAGAGAGGCAGCAGCCTGGCCCAGCCCTTGAGGAGTCCAAGGATTCCTGAAGAAACATCAATGTCATATACTTCGTGAATGGAGAAAGAAGAGGCTATAATCAGGAGTCAGGGAGGGTTTCCTTGGAGAGATGCTCCCTGGGCAAGACTGCGGTGGACTGCAGCCTCCCAAATTGCTTCAGTGCCCGTAGTATATCATGTGTCCATCCCGGGGCAGGACGGCACTGACTGCCAACAGAACTTCCCACACACTGGAGAGAGAACGTGTGAGTGGATGGAGAGAGAGCACTCCTGAGAACGGCACAGTTTTTCCTCTTCCTATTTTGGCATTCTTTTACCCCTTCCAAAGCCAGCTCCGATGGCAATTGCCTTTCTCCCTGCCTCAGTGAGAGGTCACCTTGGCAAGATGGCTCCAGTGTTGTAGGTAGGAGACAGGACAAGGCTTGGGATGAAGATTTTCTTCTTGCCACATTCTCACCCTCCACACAGTGCAGGGCAATTCTGACACCTTACAGTCCCTCCTCCTCCCCCTCCTCCTCCTCCTCCTCTCCCTGCTCACCTCCTCAGACGTGTACAGCGTAGCTCGTGGTCTGGCCTCCCAGGACATCAGACAGCTAGCTGCTCATTTACCTCACTGAAAGAGGCATGTGGAGAATTCTCTGGAAAATCAAGGCTGACTGTGAAAGAGTTAGTACACACATCCCAGGTCTGTGGCTCCCCACGACTCCCTACTACTCAGCCGAGTGCCTCCCTGAAAATTACAAAGTCATTCCCATACAGGGCCTTCCAAACCAGGCCTGCCTGGGCTTCCCTTTCTCTCACAGACCATTCCTAATCTGCTTGGCCTGGTGACATTTTGTACATCCAAACCCTGCTCCTTTGGACCTTGGCCCAGGCTGCTCTTCCTTTTTGTTATACTCCCCCCCACCACCACCTTGCTCTCTCTTCCTCAGCCTCCTCTTCCTCAGCCTCCAGGTCCCCACTTACCTGTCACCTCCCCCAAGAGGCCCCCCTTGCCCTTCAATGTAGATTTCCCCCTATACTAAGATAAACACTTGCAAACCCCCTCTTGCTGCTGCCTTGATTATGTCTCCCTGCTGGTCATAGCTCTCTGAGGAAATACCCCTTCCCCTGATCCTCATCTCTCCCTGGCTGCCTAACAGAGTGCCTGGCATCTTGTGGGGTGAGATGAGCAGGCAAGTTGGAGAAGGGTGATAGTGTGATGACATTACCTGATGGGCAGCTCAGCTTGCAGGGGGATCGAATAGAACAACCCCAAGATCTCAGGTCCACGGTGTTCCAGGCTCTGCTCCAAGTACTTTCTAATTTTATCCTTACAGAAAATCCTATGTGGCAGGCATTATCCCTGTCCAATTTTACAGGTGAGCGAAACGTAAGAGGGAGATCGTGATTAGTTGGTAGAGACAAAAGGCATCCTAGATTTTTCTTCTTAAGTTCATGAACAGTGATGTGGAATGACTTGGCAAGATGTCTGTGGGGAGGGTAGCTGGGCGTGGGGATGCCTTGGATTAGAGAGCTATGGGAGGGGGAGCTATGATGATGTCCAGCTTGCTAAACCACAGAGGACCTTTACACTAGATCCAGAAAGTGGAACTCAATTGAGACACGGAAAAGCCATGTCTAGTTCCTGAGCAGGAGGCTGGTAGGGTGGAATCTGGCCATGGCATGATAGATGAATCAGGAGAGAGAGCGAGCAGAATCGCCAGAGGAGGTGGGCATCGTCTCTCCCTCTTCCTGGTCATTTGAATTCTTGCCTTTCATTGATGCCTTCGATAAATGCTGACATGGGTAACCTTGGGACCCTGGAGCTGGACAGCAATTGCAAGTCTCTGGGGGCCTCCTCGGCCTGTTCCTCTCTGGCTTGGCTGAGGCTAGCTGCTCATGGCTGTGTCCATGACCTGGGCTGGGCTGAATTTCCCCTCTGCGGTCATTTTAATGAAGAACAGTTGTGTTTGCCACGAACATTCAGGAGGAGAGGGGAGAGAGTCAGGCAGTCTAGCCCCTGGCCCGCTCCAGGGTTCCCATTCCTCTCTGGGTCTCTTTCTCCCCCAGCTCCCAAGGCCTCCATCTTCTCTTCTGGTTTTCCTTACTGCCCGCCATCCTGCTGGTTCTTTCTGGCTCTGTGGGTTTTAGAGCAGAGTAGCTGCTTAGTAGGGATGGCATTACAGGTGCCTCAAGGCCTCTGCCTTGGCTCCTCTCACAGATTCTCAGTCACACCTTCTTAGCTCTGAGTTAGAGGATGAAAGGCACGGATCACATGTGATTTGAGGGACTTGAGGTTCCCTGTGTTATCTCTGTGTGAGTGTGTGTGTGTGTGAGAGAGAGAGAGAGAGAAAGAGAGTGTGTGTGTGTGCGCGCGTGTGTGTGTGTATGTGTGTGTGTGTATGTGTGCGTGTGTGTGTGTGTGTGTGTGTGTGTGTGTGTGTGTGTGTGTGTGTGTGTGTGTCTTGCTTGTTTATTGTTTCCCCCTTGTCCTCTCTCAACCTCAGTGTCTCAGGAACCAGAAACCTTCCAAAACCAAACAGAACGTTGCCCTTTCTTTTCTCACTATCTAGCCAAACCCTTGTCCATTTTTTGAGTCTGAACATCTTTCAGGGGGTCTGCTGTGACCACCCTCCCTCATCAATGTTCCTGAAGAGGTTGGCTGAACACACACACACACACACACACACACACACACACACACACACACACACACACATACACACATCCACTGTCCTCAGGCAGTAAGACAGACATCCTCAGGGCCTTTGCTTCAGGCCTCTGGGGTTTTCTGGCTAGTTGTCTCTAGGTGAGGATGGAAATGGGATAGAAAAAAAGAGAGCAAACAGTCTAGAATTTTCCCTGCTGGAAGCATGCAAAGTACCTGGTTGGATTGCAGTCTTGAGTAGAGGCTACACACCCAGTTCAACCCTGACTCCTCAGGAGCCCAAAGGCTGGGGGCACTCACCATCTAGTGCTCCACCAGACTCCTCTCCCCCTCCCTATTCCAGAAAGCATGTCAATCTGAGGCCCACTGAAAAACTCATGGGGGGTTGTTTCTTCTCTCCATATTGAGGCCTTTTAATAACAGTGTTGGTGGTGGTGCACATGTGCCAGAGTAATATGTTTGGGATTAGGCCACACAGTGGAGTTATGACTCCCTCCTGTACAGCCCCCACCCAAGGGAGCTTGCCCCCCATCTGGCCAATACACATCTGAATCAGGCTCACAGCTGTCCAGATGTTGCTTCCCTCTGAACCCAGGCCTGCAGCCTCTTCTGCTAGAGGCTGGAGTTGCACACACACACACACACACACACACACACACACACACACACAGAACCACTCCAGTTGGAGCCCTGCAGCACTGAGGTCATCTGGCCCTTGGAGGGGGAGGGGAGAAGAGAGAGAGCTTGGCCTTGAAGCATTCTTATTCCTCCTCCACCATGGTAGCACAAGCAGGCTGTTGGGACACATCTGCAGAGGTATGTAAATATCAGGTTCCCCGCTTCCAGCCCAGACAGGCTAGCGAGAAGGACCCATTGAAACCAGGCTCCAAATCTGGAGTCTGTCCCTACCTCATCCAGGGGCCGGCTGCAGGAATCAGAACATTCCTCATACATGAATGTGGGGGTGCTTTAAAGCCCTGGCCACTGGAGTTCTCCCAACCCTGCTAGGCAACCCTCCCGTCCAACCAACCCCAGCTTCCTACCACAGCCTCATTTCCCTTTTCCCCTTTGCCTTCCTTCCATGGATTGTGTAGTTTAAAAGAACATACACTAGAGAGCCTGGGCTCCGGACCCTCAAATAATTGAGACATGATCTGCCAAGTTTGTTTGCCATTGGTGCTGGTAGAGGCAGGGAGTGCGGGGGAGGAAAAGGAAGCCACATTTGTTGGGTGCCAACTATGTGTCAGGTTTATTATCTTGGTTAATCCTCCCAACCACCCTGCAAGGTAGATATTATTTTCTTTGTTTTACACACGTCACGAGTGTGGTTCAGCAAGGTTACCCTGCTGTCACAAGGTGGGGAGAGGCAGAACCGGCATCCAAACCCAGGCCGCTTCACTCTGACCAGCATGCCCTCATCCCATGCCGCTTTCCCTGGTGACTGCTAAAAGCCACTCTTTACGTCCTTCTTCCTGGCCACAGGCTGGGAGCATTCTCTTTCCCTTCAGGCCAGGCAGGGAAGAGCTGCCTGGCAAAGCCCAGGCTGGTAGGCAGCGGGGAATGAGAGGGTTGGCATTGCAGTGTTGTAACCAACTGAGTTTTCTGCATGGCTGCTCTGAGGGCCTGAGGACTGAAGCCACAGAAACACATTAGGAGTTGGGAAAGCAGGGCGGTGGTGGTGAAAGGCAGGCAGATGGGCCTTGGAGGCATCTGTGGGGAACTTGGGACTTTTCCATGGCTCTGGGACACAAGGAACCTCATTAGGAAGGGAAAAAGGGAGGCCCAGAGCCCAGCTGCTATTGTTCCTTTATCATGTCATCAGCCCAGCAAAGGGCTCCCAGCAGAAGGAGCATTCCAAGGGCCCTCTAGGGCCCCCTTCTGACCACAGAATGTGGTACCCCCAGAGAGGCAGGGTAAGTGGTAGAAAGGCACCCTCCAGCCTGGCCATGACTGACTAGGTCCCCATACAGCCCCAGAATGTGGCTACCTTGGACTTGGAGAAGAGGTCAGTGAAGAGCTTTATCCCCAGATCCAATTACAGAGCCCAGATCCACAAGCCCCACAAAGATCCATGCTGACACCCTCCCCACGTCCATACAAACAGCGGTGTATGTCTGTCTGCCTCAAACAAAACTGTTCTCTTAGAGATGGCATGCAAACACAAGACTTACTAAGTGTCACAAAACGAGGAGAGGTCTGTCTTCTTGTTCTGTGCCCAGAGTTTAGCACAGGCTAGGAAGATGGCGGGATAAACGGCAAAGACCTGGAGGACTGCTAATCTAGACTGAAAGCCAGCTCTGCCCTCCTCCCCCCTGCAGTGCGGCATCATCTTGGAGCCATGCTCTCCTCATCAAGAAGTTATGGGTTGGCCATGAAGACCAGAGACAGTGGAGCAGGTGCTCAAAGATGAGAGTTGATATGGCAGCAGTGGGCTAGCATGGTGGCTGGGAAAAGGGCCGAGGAAGTAGGTCGGAATAGTGACAGAGATATTCAAAATGATACCACAATTATTTGTGAAGGAGATTCCTGTTCTGAAGATGAAAGTATTCCATTCACGTTAGGTGTCTCTAGAAGCCCAGAGCTGAACTTCTTTCCTGCTACAAAGGATGGCTGACATCAGAAACCCTGAAGTGGGGTATGAGCATGTGTCTGAAGCAATGAGATATGTGGACCATGGCCAGTTCTGGAGAGGATTCGCCTCAAGGAGGCAACTGTGGGTACAGGTATCTGCAGGAAGGAAAGATCACCTGGAGGTGGTTCCCGGAGAAAAATTGGTTCACAAAGTCTATCTTTTCTCCTCATTTTTTCTGGTGCGTGTGTCTGTCTGTCTCTCTGTCTGTCTGTCTGAAGGTGGTGTCGAGAATTATGATCTATTGCTCTTCTACCTTATTTTATTCATTGAGGCAGGGTCTCTCAATCAAATTCACAGATCCCAGAGATCTTCCTAATCAACTTTTTCTGGGATTTGTCTGTCTCCCTCTTCTGAGGTCAGAATTACAAACATATATCACACCCAACTGGAATTTCATGTGGGTTCTGAGGACCCGGAGCCAGTTTCTCATGCTTTAAACGCTGGCCCATCTCCCTGGTTCTTGAGGGAGATGGGAAGATGCTCCTTAGATTCCCAGCACCAGGGGGGCTTCTGCTTCATGATATGCTAGGGCTGAAAGGCAGCTTCTGGCTACAGTGCTTGTCTGGACTGTGCAAGCCTGTGTATTCTGTACCCAGCAACATCTTCATGCACACACAAAGTGGGGACATATCATACTCAGGGTGTGAATGTCCAACAGCATCACATGCCAGCTCTCCAAGTTAGGCAAATTCTTTAGTACTCACTGGGGTAGGCTTAGGCGGTTCTGTCAGCTTTGGTCCTCTGTGTCGCCTGACGTTGCAAGTTTGGTCTCTGGTGTATGGCTCACTCTAGCTGACCTTTCAGGAGATATATCAGAAGTGTTGAAATCAGGCCTGGCTCAAAGGCAACTCCGCCCGAGGGAGCCCAAAATTCTGTTTCTACTAATCTACTAATGGCTCTTTGAAGTAGTTCTTTTAATCAGATTCCCTTAGGAAGAGTCTGGAACACCACTCTCTCAACCAATTTTCCCTTGTCTCCTCCTTACAGACACTTTGGTCCCAGCAACTTTTTCCTACTTAGACAGTGGCAGGAGCCTTGGGAAGAATTTAGCAATTCTAACTACAAATGGGGTGACCTCATTCCTTGGGCAGCCCCTAGTCCAGGCCTCGAGGGACCAGAGGTGAGCAGAGCTGGTATGCCGGACGCTGGTATCTGTGAACATTTGACTGTAGCCAGATACCCAGTAGGGCCTGATTTAGCAGCCACCATATGTATAAACCTGTAGATATGATTCTCTCTCTCTCTCTCTCTCTCTCTCTCTGTGTGTGTGTGTGTGTGTGTGTGTGTGACTGGAATTGAGCCAGATAAGTGCTCCATCAATGAGCTGCATCCCTCACTCTCTTTTTGCTTTTTACTTTAAGATAGAGTCTTACTAAATTTCCCAGGTTAGTCTTGAACTTGTGAGTCTTCTGTCTCAGCCTCCCATTAGAAGACTATGCCATCAGGCTCAACCCGGTGTGTGAATTTTGGAGGAGACATGGGCTCCATTTTGAACAGCAGCCATATAGGGCCATTCCTTAGCCTAAGCTGTCATTCTTAAGTCGTGTTGCTGAAAGAGAAGCAAAGACAGAAAGAAACTGAAGTCGGGTATGAAGGACAAGAATGTGGGTGTTGGGAATCTTAAAAATATTTTTAATATTTATTTAGTGTAAACGAGTGTGTTTGTGTGTATCTATATGTACATGGACATTCTCCAGTGTGTGTCCATGTGTAAAGGGCAGAGAACTTTCACAGTTCATCTGCTCCTTATGCAATGGTGGCTTCTGAAAAATTGAGCACGGTTGTCGGCTTGGCAGTAAATCCCCACCCTCCACCCTTGTTGATCCATATCACCTGCCCTGGGATGTTTTGAATTAGCATCAGGTAGCAGATGTTCTAATGATTTTTATTTCTTGCTTGTTCTTACCCGTGAGTTGATTTTGAAGTAGGAAAAAAATATATTAATTTAAATCCCCTTCACAGGAGGATTGCGCACGTCACTACAGCATTCCTTTGTGCATTAGTAAAAATTAGCTCTGTCTCTTCCAACACTTTGTTAGGGGGAAGAAGATGGCCTCTGAACTCTTCACTAAAACAGTGAGGTCAAACCCACAGCAGCAACACTCTGTCTGCAGGACTGACTAAAAGTGAAGAGTTGATGGAGAAATGGAGATATATAAAACTGAGGGAAAGATAGCCTCCCCCCATCCTTTAGTATGTGGCTTCCTCTTTCCTTTAAGCAGAAGAGAAGAAGGGAGGATTTTTCTGCAATGATTCCTGTCTTGTTAGTTGTGACAGCCATAAGGTCATATTTTCACATTAAAGATTATCTTCTGATGACAGAATGGAGCATGGAAGGATGCTGTTGGCATTGGAGAGGCTAACAGGCTTGAGGGCAGGGTGTTGTATAACTTCATTCACACACTGTGCAAACTGAGTAAATAAACCACCGTAATCAACTTAAGAATATTTTTATCGGGGCTGGAGAGATGGCTCAGCGGTTAAGAGCACCGTCTGCTCTTCCAGAGGACCCGGGTTCAATTCCCAGCACCCACATGGCAGCTAACAACTGTCTGTAGTTCCAGTTCCAGGCAAACACCAAGGCAAATAAATAAATAAAATAAAGTTTAAAAAGAATATTTTTATCTACTTAAAAAAATCCCATTGGACAGAGAGGCACTGCCTACAATTCCAGTACTCAGGAGGCAGAGGCTAGCCTGGGCCACCTAGCAGGGTCCTGTCAGAGAAAGAAGAAGTGGGACAGAGAGCACTCCGCAACACCCAGGGAACTTTCTGTCTCTATGTTTGCCTGTTCTGGGCACCACATAGTTAGGAAGTTATGGACCGTGTGGGCTCTCATGTCTGGCTTCTTTCACTTAGCATGGTTTTCAGGCCTGTCCATCTTGCATGTATCACCGCTGCCGTCCTATCTATTGGCAGATGATGCTCCATGGGCTAGATATGCCAGGTTTGCTTGCTGACTCCTAAGTTTAGAGTTTCTCCTTCTTTTAGCTATTACGAATAATGGCTCTATGAGTGTTTGTCTGTAAGATTTTGTAAGGACTTAGGTTTTCGTTTCTCTTAAGTATGGATGCCCTTGGGAATGGTGTTGCTAGGTCAGATAACTCTTTAATCTCTTAGGGAACTGTTTCCTATGGCAACCACACCACCTTACATTTTCATCAGTAGTGTGTGAAGGTCCTCATTGCTCCAATCTCTTCAGCACCTGGTAACTATTTTATTTTTCTGCTCTAGCCAAACTAATGACTGTAAGTGACTTCTCACTGTAACTTGGACACATATTTTCTCTAATGACTCCTGATGTTGTGTTTTCCAGGTGTTTGCTGGCCATTTGTATAACTGCTTTGAAGAAATGGCTATCAAATGCTATATTCAGTTTCTTCCCAAATATTTGCCAGACTACGCATGCCATAAAACTGACCATTTAATCATTTTTAAGAATATAGCTAACTGGCATTGAGTATTTGCATGTTGTTGTATAACTTACACCACAATACATCTCCTGAACTCTTGTTAATCTTTAAAATCTCAACTCCATGCACATTAAACAATTGTCTCCCATTTTTCCTCCTTACTGAACTCTCGGCAACCACCATTCTATTTCCAATCTCTATATACTTGACTATTTTAGATAAATAATATCAATGTAATCATAGAGCATTTTAAACCGGATTGCTTCACTTAGTACAATATTCTCAAAATTCATCCACATTTTAGAAAGTTGCAAGATTTTGCACTTTTAAAGACTGAGTAGTATTCCATAGAAATATTCCATCGTTTGCCCATTCATTCATCAGTGGGCATTTCTGTTGTCTTCATCCTTGTTATTAAGAATGTTATTGTGAACATAGGTGTCCCAGTACCTCTTCAGGACCTTGTATTGAGATCTTTTCAATGTGTACCCAAAAGAGAATGGCCAGGTTCATCTGGCTTTTGAAAGTAGTGACCATCTTAGTGGGTATGGGTAGCCTCTTGTTTACAGACGTTACAATTTCTTTATCAGCGATGCTAAACTTTTTCCATGTATTGGTCATTTGCATGTGTATGTGTGTGTGTGTTTGTGTGTGCCTGCAAGTTCGTACATGTGCCTGTGGAGGCCAGAAGAAGACACTGTCTCCTCTGGAACTGGAGTTATAGGTGGTTGTGAGCTACCTAATCTGGGAGGCAAGAGCCAAGCATGGGTCTGACAGAAGAGCTGCAATTGCTCTTAGTCATTGAGCCATCTCTCTAGCCCTTAATTCTACCATGTCGGCAGGTTGGTTGTTGTAGAGTTATGCACAGTCTTTGCATATCATAGATACAAGTTTCTTTTCTTTTACTCCCCTAATCCATTGTATGTACTGTGATGCTGAGGGTCAAACTGAGGCCCTCATACCGGACAAGAGTTCTAACATTGTGCTATACCTCCACTCACCCCATCTCCTTTTTCTGAACATTTCTCTGCATAGTTTAGACTAACACCTAGTTTCTACAATCCTGTCTCAGCCTTCTGTGTGCTAGGATTACAAATATGCTTCACTGTGTCCAATATGTAGTATCTTTGAAGGACACTGAACCCATTATTAGTTCTACTGGCGTTGTAATGAGTATTTATCAGCAATTTCTATGCAGGTAATGTGTCATCTGTGTGGAAAGGTAGCATTACGTCTTCTTTCCCAATGTAGATACCTTTTATTTAATGTTGTTGCCTGTACAGGTTAAAGAGTGAAAAAAATTAAATTGTGATGTGAAAAAGTTATAAGATTTAAAATTCAATGTCTAAAATTAGTCAAACTTTACTGGTGTAGCCATTTGTTGGCATGCTTTTCTGAGCCTGGCTTTGCATTACAACAGCCTAGAACCACCCACGAGGTTACATGCAGCAAATAACAATGTACCTGGCAATGCTGTAAATGACATGCACATGCATCATGATGCATGCATCACTGTGATGTACCTGGCAATGCAGTCAATGGTATGCACATGTATTATGATCCATGCCTCACTGTGCTGCAGCATTTCACTAGTCAATGTCAAAAACCATTGAAGAAAAAAAGAATAGACTTTGAATGTTACACTTTTGAAGTGCAATGAATTGTAGATCACTTTATTATTGAATTTCGTGACAATTATGTTTATTGCATGATAACACACTGTACTGACAGAACACAATATATACTAGTATTTACCAAATTAAAACTTTATTACAATATTCCCAGTTCACAGAAAAGCAATAATTGAAAAGCTAGAAATTTAAAATTTTAATATCTCATTGAAGCATAATTTCTTCACAAAAAGAAAAAAAAAAGAAAGAAAAAAGAAAAGAAAAAATGGAAAGAAAATCAGTCTGCCAAAGAAACTCTCCAATAGACTCTTTTGTTAGCAAAGCAAAGAGAGCTGTTTATAAGTGGTAAGTTAATTAAATCATATTTGACTGCAGCAGCTAAAGAATGCATCCTGAGAAAATCAACTCACTTAAGATTATTAGCCTTTCAGCAAGAATTCTTGTTCCAAGAACTGAGGACACTGAAAGCAACATAAATAGCAAATTTAAAGACAAGACAAATGATTTCAAAAGGTTTCCCTTGGCTTTGGATGAGCCAACAGCTGTTAATGATATTGGTCAGTTCTTAGCATTTGAGAAAGTGATGGCAACTTTGAAATGCATAAAGACCAGGCCTCCAAGGGCATTCTCTGTGGAGCAAGCCCAGGTGAGAAGGCCATGAGGACATTTGTTCAGTACCAGAGTGGAACCTGCTAGGATCTGTTACAACCAGTGAGGGCAAAAATATCTGTAGAACAGACAAAAGGGGCTATTTGGGAAAAGCTACAAAATGTGGAAAGAAGGAAGAGATTTCAAGCCCATGGCTAGTTCTTATGTTGCTCACATCTGCAGGGAACCAGGGAAAGTGTTTCAGTCCATCACATGGCACTGAAATTGTCCTGAGGAAGAACTCCGTTCACTTCTGGGAGTGTGACCATTTGCTGACTCTGTACTTCGACTGTTTGCCATAAATAAGATCTAAAGCATTAGCATGTCTGTCTGTGTAGCGTGTCAGTGGCCTAACAGTAGTAAAATTTTATTGTGGTTTTTTTTTAGCTCAAAGATGAGATGAAATTTTTCCTAAATGACAAAAACTATCCTTAATCACTACTTTCAAATACTGAACAGCTTTAGAAATATATTCTTTACTGTAGACTTGACATTTCTTTATTTTTTTATATTTATTTTTATTTGTAATTGTGTGTGCCTGAATAGGCTGGAGATGTGGGATTCCCCCACAGACCTGGAGTCACAAGCAGTTGTAAGCCACACAATATGGGTGCTGGGAATTGAACACCAGTCCTCTGGAAGAGCAGGAAGTGCTCTTAACCTCTGAGCCAACATCTCTCCAGCCCTGACTTGTTATTTCTTAATGAAACAGAATGCTTGTTTGTGACATTCACAGTTCTACTGTAACTAGTACATAAGTAACGAATGATATCAAGATGTCTTTATCATGCTGACAGTCTGAAGCGGCAGCTGAGAGCCCCCGCTCACACAGGCTCGTAGGGATATAGTTTCTGGGCTCAAGCTACATTCCAGTTTGTTTTCTTCAGGTGTTGCTATGTGAGGGAAGCTTCCATCCTTCAAACTTATTTAAATACATTTTAAGGACCTCCTCCAACCTTCAATTGGAACTGATTTATTTGCAACATAAGGATGCAAATTTGAAGAGAAAAAAATCAAATCAAAGTCTATAAATACCTCCAAGTGATGAATAGGCTTAATTAAATCACATGTTCACAGGCTGATATCAATAGTTGGCAGTACCCAACTTTGTGAAAACAATATTTTAAAGACAAAATGCTTAGTATGACAGTACAGATCAGAATTAACACACAAGCATTTATTATTGACCTTTGGTAATAAAACCACTAACATTAGATAAAATGCCATTCTCCTCCAAAAAGAATTCCATGATTCTCATTAACTTATATTTCAAAACTTACGCTTACTACATTTTAAATTTTGTCAATGAAAGTGTTAGAAATTTACTTTTTGTCTAATGTAAATAACTACCAATGAAACAATGACACACACACACACACACACACACACACACACAAAATTAATTTTTATCTCTTACCTCAAAATCCAATATCTTTCCACTGGCCATTCACAAAAATGCTGTTGCTTACAGAATGGAATCTGAGTACCATGCACTCCCCAGTCCTGTCTTTGCAACTCCAACTTCAGCCCCACAGAAGCCCTGAAGTGCCCATGTCACAGCCTCTGTGTGATCATTGATGGCCTCCTTGCCTGCCTCACCTCCACTGGCTGACTCCTTATTTTGGTTGAGAAAAAAACTTCTTCCAAGAAGTATTTGCTGATACTCCCCACCACTGTGAGAGAAATAACCCTCCTGAGAATTTATTTCCACAGCATTCCTAAACTTCTGTTCCAGTGACATATTTTTAAATGTACGTAACTTTAAGATACATGATGGAAAATCAGCCCCTAGCTATCTGAGGACCTAAGACACTGACCTTCTCTTCCTAGAGAAACACTGTCATTCTTGGGTAATCTTCAGAGATCTTCAGCACCTGAGTGATAAAGCTACATCTTTTTTCTTTTTCCCAACAAATGAACATACTTCAGAACTCCTCTCAGATCTTTTTTACTTAACCAACAACTTTGGGATACTTTATATGTACCTTACAGAGCAGCCTCATCCTATTTCTTATTGTAATCAGAAGTTTCTGACCCAGCCTAGCCCAGAGGCCTGAACCTATAGTCCCAAGCCATTTAGATCCAAAGAATCACACAAAGGCTCATATTAATTACAAGCTAGTTGGTCTATGGCTCAGGCTTATTTCTGTCTAACTCTTATACTTTAAGTTAACCCATATTTCTTGTGTATGTTTAGCCACATGGCTTGGTACCTTTTCTCAGAGCAGCATTATCATCTTCTTTCCGATGCATCTGGCATCTCTGCTCTGCTCTTCCACTTCCCACAATTCTCCTTGTTTGGTTGTCCTGCCTATACTTCCTGTATGCCTAGCTTCTGGCCAATCAGCAATTTATTAAACCAATATTTACAGTGACAAATATTACAGTGTACAAAACATAATTCTACAGCATCTTATGGGTGAAGAATTAACCCAATATTTTTCATCAATTTTAAAAGTACAATTCAGTGAGTTTTTTTAAATGTCCACAATCAAGTCATAAAGTGTTTTCATTACTCATCCCCAAATGTTAACATTCTAAGCAACCACTGATTTTTTTTCACTCTACTTTTGTAGAATTTCATTTAAGACCACACAGCAGATATTCAGATGTATTTGATTTCTTTTGCTCAACATATTTTTGATATTTGTCCTATATTTCATGAATCATTAGTTCCTTTGTCTTTATTGCTAAATAGTATTCCACTGTGTATCTGACTATGTGTGTCTGACTGTCCATCCATCCATCCATCCATCCATCCATCCATCCATCTCCATTCACCTGCTGATAGGCATTTTGATTATTTCCACTTGGGTACAAAAAGGTTTTTATGAACATTTGTGAGCAGCACTTTGTGTAGACAGATTATTTCTCTTAGGCAAGTGATTAAGAACAGAGTGGGGGAGGGCAGCACAATGCTCTGGGCTTCACAGTTTAGCAAGCTACCAAATTCACCATTCTGCCCTCCTGGCAGCAGCTAATGGGCATTTCTAGCACTGGAATCCTTCCTAACTGACCAACGGACTGACCAACCGACCAACTGGGTCTCATTTCACCGCTCTGTGTGCAGTGGTGAGTCATTGTGGTTCTCATTCGCATTTCCCGGGTGACTAACGATGCTGCCTCCTCATGTGTTTATTGGCCATTGGTATTTCTTTTTTTGGTAAAATGTGTGTTTATATCTTTTGCCCACTTCTGATTGCCTTGTTTGTCTTTATATTGCTTAGTTATAAGTTATCTATGTACTCTAGGCATAATTCCTTTGTCAGATCTGTCTTGAGCATTTCTTTCAAATCTGCGGTTTTCATTTTCATAGTGTACAGTCATTTGAAGCACAAAAGTTTTTCATTGTGGAGGCTAATTTATTTATTTCTTTTATATTGCATACATTTGGAGTCCTCTTGAAGAAATCATTGCCAAACCCAAGATCATTAAGAATTCTCCTGCTCAGTCTCCAAAAGTTTTATAGTTTCAGCTCTTGCATCTCAGTCTGTGACCCATTTGTGAGTATGTGTGGTTTTGGAAGGCAGGAAGACGACGCACATGTATACAGAGGCAAGAACACAACTTTGGGATCTTCCTCAGCACACCATCCACCTTGTCTTGTTTATTTCTGAGACAGGGTAGATCACTGATCTGGAACTCACAGATTCAGCTAAGCTAGCTGGCCAGTGAACCCCAGGGAAGCACTTAATTCGGCCTCCTCAGTGCTGGGATTGCATGTGCACACCACTGCACACTTGTGTGTACCAGCACACACATCTTTTCTAGGGATTAAACTCAGGCCCTCATAACTACACAGCAAGAACTTCACGAGCAGAGCCATCCCCCGATGCTGCAGTTCGTTCTGTTATTTGTACATGATGTGACTGAAGGGCTAAAGTTTGTGCTCTCTCGCTCTTTCTCTTGCTTCCTTTTTAAATATAGTGAAACAATTGTTCAGAACCATTTGTTGACAAAACAATAAAAGGCGTGACTTGCTCCAGGGTCTTGGTGGAACTGTTTCTGGATGGCTGGATGGCCCTTTACCTCCTGCTCACCCACATCTTTGTTCATCACAGTTTTGTAGTTGGTATTGAAACCCAGATAACGCAGGCTCCAACATTTTTCTGTTTTGTCCATTTTGAACTCACTGCATTTCCATGCGCATTTTAGATTCAGCTTGTCACTTTTTACTAAATCAGCCTGCTGTGACTGCGATTGTATTTCATTGACTCCATAGACCAATTGAGAAGAATTCCACTTTAACAACATGGATGAATGAATACACAATAACGCTTCATCGACTTAAGTCATTCTTCTCATACTTACCAGTAGTTTTATACATTTTTCTGTTAATTTTTTCCCCAGGTTTTTTTCTAATTTTGATGCTACTACAAATCATATTGTTTATCATTTGGTCACGATGTAGACTGTTCCACTATGCAAAAATTGTCTTGTGCCTTTGGTACAGAGAAATACATTTAATTTTTATGTAATGCAATGTATTTTATAATCTTGCTAAATTCACCTGTGTGTTCTGGTAGCTGTTTGGCTGAATCCCCGTGGCTACCAGACAGCCGCATCATTCATGAAAAGAGACAGTTCTCTTTCTCTCTCCTTCTGAATTCCTCCCCTCTCCCTTGTGCACAGGGAGATGCCTCCAATACCATCCTGAAGTGGAAAGATTCTCAATCTTGCCCCGATCTTAGCTGGTAATCATTTGCCAGGATGCCTTCTGTAGCTGTGGGTCATATGTTCTAGTCAGATTAAAGATCTATGTGTGTGGGTCATATGTTCTAGTCAGATTAAAGAGGCCACTTTTTGTTCCTAAGAAGTCATTTTTATATATATTTTTATTATATTATGTGCATTGGTGATTTGCCTGTGAGGGTGCCAGATCTTCAAGTTAGAGACAGTTGTAAGCTGCCATGTGGGTGCTGGGAATTGAACCCAGGCCCTCTAGAAGAGCAGTCAGTGCACTTAACCACTGAGCCATCTCTCCAGCCCCCTAAGAAGTCATTTTTGTCTCAAGTAGTCTTTAGTTTGTCAAATTCATTCATCCATAAATTGTTTGTTAATACAACCAATTACATTGATTTGCAAATGTTAAATCAGTCTTGCTTCCTAATATTTAAACTCTACTTGGTTGAAAATAGATCATGCTTTGAAGTACTACTGGATATTGTGTTCTAAAATTAATATTTTATGTCTATATTCATGAAGAATATTAGTCTATAGTTTTTGTTTCTTGTTATATCTTATATCTTTTGGGGGGACCAGCTTCACAGAATGAGTTGGTAAGAGCTTATAGAGAATTGGCTTTGTTTCTTCTTTAAATGGCTGATAGAATTTCCTATGGAGCCTTCTGAACCAAGAGTTTTATCTTTGAGAATGAACTGGTTCACTAGATATATGACTATATATACTGTTTACTTCTTCTTGGGTGATTTCTGGTAGTTTCTATATTTTAGGATTTTTTTTCCACATTACCTAAGTTATTCGTATAACTTTGTTTTTATATTCCTTCATTCTGCTTTCTCTGTCTATAGATGGATAGAAATGCCTCATTGATATATGCCTATAAGTTTAATTTTATTTATCTTTCCAAAGTACTTGCTTTTTAGATTTATCACTGTTACATGTATGAGTGTCTTGCCTGCATGTATGCATGTGTCATATATCCCTGGTACCTGAGAAGGTCGGAAGAGGGAATCATATCCCCTGAAACTGGAATTATAGAATGTTGTGAGCCACCTTGTAGGTACTGGGAATCAAACCCAAGTCCTCTGGGAGAGTAGCTAGTGCACTTAACCACTGAGCCATCTCTCAAGCCCAAGATAGTTTTTGTTTCTGAGATGGAGCCTTGTTATACAGCCTAGGTCTCAAATTCAGGGTTCTCCTGCCTCAGCATCCCAGACGCTAAGACTGAAATCCAGCTTCAGGCTTCTTTAAAAAACTTTTCTTTCAATAGGTTTTTGTTTGTTTTGTTTTGTTTGGAAGACAGGATTTCAAGTATTTCAAGTTGACCTTGAACTTGCTGTGTAGTTAAGGTTGACCTTGAACTTCTGGCCCTCGTTCCTAAATTCTGAGATTACAGGTGTGCACCACCATTCTTTGTTTTTGTGGTGCTGGGGATTGAATTTAGGGACTTAGTACATGCTATTAGCAGTCTACCAACTGAGCTTCATCTCCAGCTCTTCTTTTAATTTAAAAAAATTTTACTTTTATTATACTCAGAAATAATTTTTAATTTTTTTATTTTTATTTTATGTGAATTGGTGTTTTGCTTGCATGCATGTCTGTATGAGGGTGTCAGATATTGGAATTACAGACAGCATTGAACTGCCATGTGAGTGCTGGGAATTGAACTCTAGAAGAGCAATCAATGCTCTTAACTGCTAAGCCATCTCTCCAGCCTGAGCATATATATTTTAATTTATTGATTTTTCTTTATGGAAAAAATGTTATCAATTTTAAACATTCTATGTATACTTTTTACATTTTTTGCATAAACCTTTTGTAAACATAAATTAGCCTAAGGCAGATAGTAGTGTCAATTATTTCTTTTCTATCCTTACTGAATAGTCTATTGGTTGTCTATAGAAGTATGTTAATATCTCTAGCTATGGTTGTGGGTTTTTCTACTTTCTCTTTCAGATCCATAACTAATTGCATCGTATATTTTGATGATACTAATAATGTGATGTATATGTGTGTGCATAATTTTTTCACAATTAAGTATCACTCTTTTTTCTAGCATATTACTTGTGTGCATGTATGATCTATGTGTGTGGTGCATACATGTGAATGTCATGCCTTTTCTACGGCTCTCTGCTTTATTGCCTTGTGACGTCTTTCTGAACTGGAAGCTTACCATTTTGACTAGGCTAATTGGCCAGTATACTGGTGATCTGTCCGTCTTTGGCCCCACAATGCTAGGATTACAGGCATGCATGGTTTTGCCAAGCTTTTTGCTAGTGATTCAAACTCAGGTCCTCATGCTTACAAAGCAGATTCTCTTACCCACTGAGCCATCTCACCAGCCTTGTATTGCTTTTATTTATTAAATAAAGTCTATTTATTTATTAAAGTCTATTTTGTTTTATATATTAAGAGAGCCATACAGTTTTCTTATCTTTTGAATCTGTATAATTTTCAACTTTCTTTAAAATTTTACTCTTTTGTTTGCATAATTTAGCAATATTTTACTTTTAGTCTACTTGTGTCTTTGTACTTAAAATAAGGCTCTTATAAACAGTATCTAGTTTGCCGTTGGTTTTTAATCTAATTTGATAGTCTCTGCCTTTTGATAAGACTATTTTATCTACTTATATTTAATATAATTATTGACATATCTTCTCTTAATTTTATTTTTATTTAGTTTTTATGCATTCTTTCCTCCTTCCTTGAACTTTGTCAACTACATATTTTGAATAGCAACCAGAAAATATTTCTGCATTATTTGTAGAGATTAACATATTATGGTGCTGGAGAGATAGCTAAGCAGTTAAGAGCATTTACTGCTCTTGAAGAGGGTCTAGTTCTAGGGGGTCTAATGCCTCTTCTGACCTCCCTGGATTCCAGCACACATGTGGTTCACATGTATACACTCAGGCATGCACACATACACAGAGAGAGAAAGAAAGAGGGAGGGAGAGAAAGACTCTTCTATAGTACCCCAGAGGCTTCACAAGCACTCACTTTGCACAAAGAACTGAGGCACAACAATGCTTAGTTTTGTCGAGGGTGCTTGGTCGGCTTGCATTGTGGAACCATTCATATAGTAAAACCCAACTAAGTCTATGTCAAAGTAATATAGGACTACTTCAAGTAAAGCATAGGAGTTTAATATAAGTATATATGTTCATTTACTGTTCAACAGCTCCCCAGGCTGCAGTGCAATTGTAATCAGACATATTACATTTATAACCATAAAACCATTAATACAACATTATATTTTTGCCTTAAATACTTTTATATGTTTTCAAGAAATTAGAAGTCTCTCTGTGTGTGTGTGTGTGTGCACTTCTTTTATAAGTTGATTTGATCATAGTGTCTTATCATAGCAATCAATAGAAAAGTAACTTTGAGGCTGGAGAGGTGGCTCAGCAGCTAAGAGCACTGGCTGCTCTTCCAGAGGACCAGGGTTCAATTCCCAGCACCCACAGGACATCTTTCAACTATCTGTAACTCCAGTTCCAGGGGATCTGACCCCCTCACACAGAAAATATACAGGCAAAACATGACTGTACATTAAATAAATAAATCGTTAAAAAGAAAAGAAAATAAGAAACTGTCACAGAAACAAGACAACAAAGCAAGACTAAAATGAAACAAGGACAGTTATATTTGATCTCAGTATCACACTTTGAACACGGCTCCAGCTGTCTGGATGGTTTAGAAGCAGAGAAGACCTTTCTCTATTTCTTCTCTTCCTATCTATTTCCTGGGGACCTCCACTCTTATCTTGTAATCTTGTGCTGAGTCTTGCCCTGTCAATTGCTAATTTTTATTCACTTCTTTTTTTTTTTTACTTTATTTATTTATTTATTTGCCTTGGTGTTTTGCCTGGAACTGGAACTACAGACAGTTGTTAGCTGCCATATGGGTGCTGGGAATCGAACCCGGGTCCTCTGGAAGAGCAGACGGTGCTCTTAACCGCTGAGCCATCTCTCCAGCCCCTTTTGTTCACTTCTTATTCCTAACTAGATGCTTAGTGCCTTCAGGGTTTGGAAAGCACCCCACCCCGGACTGTCAGCAAGTTGAGTTCTCCAGTGGGACAGGCTCGCTCTCTTCTGAGCTCTTTGAGGCATCATATCATCTAGTCTTTAGTAACAGCCTGTAAAGTAGGTAACATGGTGCTCATTTTATATGTGCACAATAGGAGTTCAATGTTCAAAGAGTGATTCTTCTTCTTTTTCTTCTTCTTCTTCCTCCTCCTCCTCCTCCTCCTCTTCAAGTCAGGGTTTCCTGCAGCCCTGGCTGTCCTGGAACTTGCTCTGCAAACCAGGTTGGCCTCAAACTCAAAGATCCACCTGCCTCTGCCTCCCAAGAGCTGAGACTAGAGTGCGCCCTCACTCCACTGGATCCAAGAGTAATTCTATAGTTGCCGTCTAAAGCGAGAATGCCTAGAACAGCACATGTTCGGTGATTTCTACAAAGGCTCATTTGGCCCTTTTTTTCCCTTTGGTAACCTTTCCCCAGCCCTGCGTGCTAACTGTGGCCATGAGCAGCCACAGCAGCAGTGAGTGTTTGAAAGTCAGTGAGCTTGTACCTTGTCATCTGAGGCAGAGGTGGAAAACAGACCTCCTGCCTGGGAAGGAAACACCGGCCAAAGGGAACCTGCTGGAACATCCAAAATGATACTGTTTTCTGTCTCTGAGACCTCGATGAGTCTGGCACATGTTCTCTCTCTCTCTCTCTCTCTCTCTCTCTCTCTCTCTCTCTCTCTAACAGACCTGCTCATAACCAAATAGATACAATATAAACCATCCTGTGTGGGCAGTCCTCAGGACATGTCTGGCCACGGTGCTAGCCAATGACCTTGTTTACCCCAGTGTCTACAGAAAGAAAGAGAAACCCTCTTGCCTTTGAATTGTGACATATAATTTGTTTAATTCACTTTCATTACCTCAAGGAAATGTGTGGAAAGAAGTTCTCCATCATGCTGCTTCTTTGGTTAGGTCCTAGAGGGGTAAATTCAGTCCTCACTGGGGATAGAAGAAACCTAGAGGAAAGAGAGAGTGCCATGGAAAAACACTCTGCTTCTGGTTTTTCCCACAAACCCACAAACCACCACGCTGAAATATTGGTTCAGAAGCCTAAAGCTGAAAAGAATGCCTTTTAGTTAAGAATCGTGTTGAAATGGCTCATACTAAATGTCATTATGAATTCAGACAAATTCACTTTGTTTGGGGGAAGCTATCCTATTTGGTAATTTCCCCCCATTTTATACCCAAGGCAGAGTGAAAATTGATTGAAATAGCAAGATGACTTTCTCGATGACAGGGTGACATACCAATCAATGGCCGTATTGCCATGTGAGGAACCTGTGTGGTACCAAGTCCCAGGTAGAAGATCCATTATTGGACAGTTCTTGACAAGTTATGATATCCAGGACTTTTTTTTTGTATGTTATGGTGGTGGTATTTGTTGGTTTTGTGGGGTTTTAAAATATTTATTAATTATGTATACAGTATACAGAAGAGGACACCAGATCTCATTATAGATGGTTGTGAGCCACCATGTGTGGTTGCTGGGAATTGAACTCAGGACCTCTGGAAGAACAGTCAGTGCTCTTAACCTCTGAGCCATCTCTCCAGCCCCCTGGTTTTGTTTTTTGAGACAGACTCTCACTTGTGCTCCTCCTGCTCTATCTCTGGGAGTATAGAGTTGCACTGTCAAGCTGAGTATCTCGTCTTTTTCTTCATTTTAATTTCTTTCCTTGATCATTTCAGAAAACACTCTATTGTGTTGCTCAAGTTGGATCCAAACTTTTGAGTAAGGACATAAATCATCATGTTGTAAAAACTTATAGAAAACCTTCTGGTGTCCTCCTGGCGCGGGGGCGGGGGTGGGGGCGGGGCAGGGGATGCTGGAGGGATTCTGACATAGAAGCGTGGCCCTCTAGCTGTGACACGGTCCTGTCACAATGTTGTTCTCTTGTCTTCCCTGTGAGGCAAGAACTCTGCTTGCGTTCATCTGAAAAGCCCCCACGATGGTAAGTAGTTAACACTATAGTCTAATTAGGGCCAGTGAAGCCACAGAAACCATGTCAGTAGACGGCATGGTGTGTTTATCGAAGCTGGAGGGACACGGCATCGGATTCTGTGACTGTGGCCTGTAGATAACTCTGTGTCCCTAGTGGTCTTGTGAGGACTGCATCCTTCAGAAATGGGCTGCGGGAGAGTAGAGCCAGAGGATGCACAGAGCCCTTCCTGCAGGTGGGCCAGCAACTTCCTTCCACACTTTCTACTTTCCTTGACCTGTATGTTCTTCCAGTAGATATTAGCTACTTGTCTTGTTGCAGCTTCTAGAAGAAAGGTTTACCTGGGCTGACTCAGAGGTACAGTGCATCATGGTGGGGAAGTCATGGGTGGGGAGGCGCTTGAGGCAGCTGGTCACACCAAGAAACAGGGGCAATGTGAGCTCAGCTTGCCTTCTCTTTTTAATTCAGCAGTAAAATGGGGTCACCTAATCCTGAAAACATGCCTAGAGAATTCTCTACAAGGTGATCCTAGAAACTGTCAAATTTGCAATTCATATAAACCCCTGCGGAGGTACTATCCCACAGCGTGGGGGTGGGGAGTAGAAGAATGGAAAGATTCTAAAGCTAGAGAAAAGATAGAGGAGGGGAGGGGTGGGACAGCAGGACAGGGTGAGGTATCCGGGCCCAGAGCACACGAAGACTACTAACACATTAGGCAGAGGACACTGCTGTTCCCTCCTGCACACACCTCCAGAATAGTCTCTCTCGAAGAGAGGCAGCTGCGGCCTTTTCCAGGTGCCACATCTTGTCACTGGGCTTCTCATGGCCTCAAGAGCTCTTGAGACTCTTGACTCTGTAGAAGAACTAAAGGCTAGGATGCAATACTGACAACTTACCAGTTGCGCCTTGATAATAGGTGGCTGGCACAAAGCCCTGGGCTCCAATCCCTCTGGAACCAGGTCGCTTTTTTTCCTCTCATGGTCATGAAAGATGTGTGTTTAACTACCTGGCAGATAATCGGGATGTGCTTGGTAGATAAGTTCAGAGGTTGCCATCTAAATGGAGCCTATCAAATCCTCTTAAGAACGAAAAGGGAATTTAAGAATCTATCAAATTTCCCAAAGGAGATAGATAGCATGGGGATTCTTTCCCTGTCAAGATTTCCTGAGAATTCTTGTCACCCTTAGGCTAGGGTTGGTCTTCTAATCATAGAGCCCAAAGCCTGACACATGAGTCTAACAAGGCAAAGATGCATTCCTTGCTCAGAGGTGCCCTGTGAAGCGCCTTTCACCTCTACCTGAAGCAGCTGATTCCAGTCATTTGGACTGACCATGGAGACAGAGTCCAGGCCATTGGGACCATCAACAACACACCACAGCTCACTCATTGATGAGAATCAGGGACTGCCTACCTTGGCATCCATTGAAAGCCAAGCTGGTTCCGACATATGTGACTGAGCATATGCATCCAGGGGTCTCACGGTGGCACATCCTTCTTTCTGCTTTCATGGTGTCATATTCCCTGGTGAGCATTCATACATCAGATATTAATGCAGGAAATCAAGATGCCGGAGTGAGCTTGGCAGAGCAGCCACAGCATGGTTAGCATGGCCCCTTACTTCTTAGGGGACCTGAAGAAGAACATCTGCTGTGGATGGCAAAGGTCTACCTGTTCCCTTCCCATGTCAGAGGGTGGATCTAAACAAGCTCTATACCCTGCTGCCACATATGGACAATGATGCACTGCAGTGGCCATGGTTGCTGTACTTGGTTTCACACACGACTAGGGTAAAATGGAAAGAAACAAAGCAAAGATGCTCTGGCTCACCAGCATGGGCCTGGCAGGCTGGCAGGAGCGGGCTTCTGATATCCAAATGGGCTCCTAGGAAGACTCTCTAGGTAAGTAGGCAGGCTGATGGGCTGTGCCAGCTAGGCAGTTAGAAAGAAAACTGGGCCAGAGCTGGGTCCATCTATCTTCTCACAAGCTAAATCTATGTAGAGCTCCTATATCTGACCCAGGGAGCTAGGCCCCTGCCTGATACTCTTGCTGACTCGGGTAGACATCTCTTGAATTTGGGGTGGGGGTCTGGGCCTCTGCCTTTTCTTCAGTTTGATTGGTTTAAAGGTCTGAGCTATTCTTGGACACAATCCCAGAGGATTGAGCTACCCCTGGAAGGGACTCTGTTTTAGCTGATAGCAGAAATCATATTCACAGGACAAGAATGCCTTCAACTGTCTGTCACTTTATCTACAAATACCCCTTTTTGTGACACTTAGGATAGACACAATCAGCATGTACCCTTACGGTCTGGGCTTGTTGGTGCTTTGGAAAGTACCATCAGTGTGGGGCTCTTGAGGGATAGAACTAGGATCTCCAGGCTCCTCGGTATCCAGATGATATCCACCCAATAAAGGAGCAGAAGGGCCACCTTTGCATCCCACACTGTCACACAGTAGGTTTTCAGTACAGTGACATTTCAGTGCAGACAGAGTCTGCCACTCCCACTTTCACTGAAAACTACGTCTTCCTTGGCCTCAGAACCCCCACACACACACTACTTCTCCTGTTCTTATACATTACTCCTGGTCTTATTCAATCTCTACTGTCCTAAAACTTGGGGGGGGGGCTTTTCTCAACATCCTGAAGCCAGGAAGCCAGTGTTAACTCTACTTTTCTATCTTGATCCCCCACCCTAGAGAGTTAGCAGCTCCAAGCCCTTGTGGTACCCAGGAAGTCTGTGCCAGGCCTTGTTGGCCCAGGGATGCCCCATAGAAGGATTCCTCTTAGAGAAAAGAGATTAACTGAGCCTCCCCAAAGAAGACAGGGCAAGAGAACACAGAAATGTTTCCTTTAAAAGGAGTTCGAGTAGATGGAAAGAGGGCTCATATTAATGAAATCTCCGGATATTAAGGATGAAGTGACTGCCAGCGAAGGTTATTATCATTTCATTAGAACACAAAGGGAGAAACAAACACGTTATTATGTGAAACCAAGAAGTTATGAACAAGGGAATCCAGCAGGGAAGTTATTAGCCGGGTTAATTAAAACAGAGCACACTGGTTGAGTAATTCGTCTGTAGAACACAAGGAGAACATAATTCATTGCCCTTAAGAAAAATACACAGTCTTTCCTTTTTCTCATTTACCAGAAATTCTGCACTTTTGATATTGTCCCACAAACCCACAAGATTTATTCTTGTCAGGATCTAATTGATTTAGTCAGCACGGAGATGTTTTGTTAAAGTCTGTTCAATGCTGATCAGGAGAAATGGAAACCCACTCGAGGCTCCTGAGCACAGACAGCCAGGGTGGCTTCCCTTCCCAGGATCCATTGGGCACTCGGCCCACAGCATTATGGGAGCTGGCAACAGAAGGTAGGATGAGGCTTCATTTAGCCTTTTAGCATCCCTGCGGAATGCTGCACTCTGCAGTTAGCTCTGGTGGTCACTAGCTTGAGAGGTAAATGACCACTTGGGCTGCTGTCCCACCACCAAGCTTCCTGATTATGGGACACGGCACCCACTCATTTGAGCAGAGTTTAAATACCTGAGCAGCAGCTTCTTCCAGGGAGTCAAGAAGTCCCAAGTATGACAGTCCCCAGCAAGCCAAGTGAATCGCATCAGCACCCAGGATTGTACTGTCTGTCAGACCTTATGAGTTGCAGCAGCTCTGGGTTTGCCCAGGTGGTACCCAGGGGTTACTTCTCAAGTTTAGGCACCAAAGAGCCAGCGCTCTAAAGTTCTGAGTCCTGGAGCAGAGGCATAGGATACAGAGCTGCTGGGCCTTTGCTGAGGAAATAAGCCCTCCAAGCCATCTGTGGGCTGAGGTAAGTCTAACACCTGCCCGAGGCCACAGGACAACCTAATAGCCAGCCGGGGAAGGGGCCCGGTTCCGTAACAAGTCTTCTAACTACTTAGCCTGCTCAGTCTCTCTGTTTCCAAGCTGTCTAATCATAGGGAGCCCAGACACCCTGGAGACCTTGGCCTACACTTCAGTAAGACTTAGAATCTGGGGCTGGAGAGATGGCTCAGCGGTTAAGAGCACCGTCTGCTCTTCCAGAGGACCCGGGTTCGATTCCCAGCACCCACATGGCAGCTAACAACTGTCTGTAGTTCCAGTTCCAGGCAAACACCAAGGCAAATAAATAAATAAATAAAGTTAAAAAAAAAAAGACTTAGAGTCTGTGCCTTTCTTCTTTCATTTAAAAGCTGCATTTTGTGGCAGTAGAGAGCTGGCTCAGCGGTTAAGAGCACTTGCTGCTCATCCACAGGACCTAGATTTGTTTCCTAGCACTCACACGGCTGCTCAACAACCATCTATAATTCCAGTTCCATGGGATCCAACGCCCTCTTTTGGCCTCTTCAGGCATTGCACTCACATGTTGCTCATACATGCATGTGGGCAACACACTCACATACACAAAATAATATTTTAATATTGTCTTATAGCAATTTTAGTCTCTAAATAAGAAAGGAAAATGACAAAGTTCTTATGCACTCTGCTCCCACACATGCATGACCTCCCTCTCTTTTGGTATTTCACACTACAGTGGTACTTTTGTACCACTCATCCAAAAGGCCATAGTTTACATTAGAGTCCACTTTTGTTGTTTATTATGTGAGTTTTGACAAATGTTTAATGGCATATGTTCTCCATCACAGCACCATGTGTAACAGTTTGGGTGCCCTAAAGATTTCCTGTGTTCCACCTACCTACTACCTCCCCAACCACTGACAACTGTTGAACTTTCTACTGTCTTCAAAATTCCATAGATTGGAATCATGCTATATTTCTCTTATTTCATAATATACAATGTGAGTGACCTCCATGTCTTTTTGTGTCTTGATAGCTCATTTTTAGAGCTGAATAACATCCCATTGTCTGAGTGAGCTGTAGTTTATTATATGAATACTGAAGAACATTGTAAGAGTGTCCAGGTCTTCTGATGATATAGAAAGCTATTCTAAACTGGTGCACAGTTTCTGTATGGATATGTTTTGTATTCATTTGAATAAATAACAAGAAAAGGAACATAATTTCTGGATATAAGGAACAGTATGAATGAGAGTTTTTATTGTTCCATATTCTTACCAGCATTTGGTGGTGTCAAAATTCTGGAAACTGGCCATTCTAATAGATGTATTGTGATATCTCATTTGAATATGAATTTGCCATTACCTCACAACATGTGACTCTCTCCCTCCCTCCCTCCCTCTCTCTCTCTCTCTCTCTCTCTCTCTCTCTCACACACACACACACACACACACACACACACAGTTTTAAGGATAGACAAATTCTAGTCAAGCACTCTACAACTGAGTTAAGCTATGCCCTTGGTCCTGGAATATTACACAAATCTATTTGGTATCATAATAAAAAACCCTGGAGCTAGATATTTGGAGAAAACTGAAATATCAGAGAGACAGAGAAACATAACACAGCCACTTCTCACCCAGCCACTCCTCAGCCTGTCTCCACTAATCCTCCAACTGAACCTCTCCATCCTCAGCCAAAAAAGGAAGTGGCCATGGGAAGAAGCCCTGCCCCCTCCTGCCTTAGCTCTCTTTCTCTCCCAGCTATCTCACTTCCTGGTTCAACTTTCCTAGTCCCAGGATTAAAGGCATGTGTTTCCCCAAGTACTGGGAGCAGAGGCATGGGATCACAAGTGCTGGGATTAAAGGTGTGTGCCACCACTGCCTGGCTCTCTTAGATCTTGAATTTACAGAGATCCAGAGGGATCTCTACCTCCCAAGTGATGGATTAAAGGTGTGGGTCACCACTCCCTGACCTTCATGACTTTGTTCTGTGAGTATCTCTGTCCTCTGATATTTTAGATTATTTCTATTAAATATACAATATGTTACCACACTGGAGCATCTTTTCAAGTCCTTCTTTGGAGATCATGTCTTTGGTAATATATCTCACCATTAGAGCATTTTAAACGGGTTACTTTTCTTGTTTAGATTTTAGAGGTTTTTTTAGCCTATCTTGGGTGTCAGTACTTTTAACAGGTATGATTTACAAACATCCCCCTCCCAGTCATGTCATTAGCCTGTTTTCTCATAGTCCTTTAAAGAGCAAATCTTCAATGAAGTCCAGCTTGTCAATCATTTCTTCCTAGATCCTGTTTATAGTATTACAGCTGGAAGGTCACTGCCGAACCTCAGGTAATCTTTATTTTCCCCTGTTTTTGTCTCCCAGTAGCTTTAGTGCCTTTTTAGTTCTATAGTGCACTTTGAGTGAATTTGTGTGAAGTTGGTTAGATTTAATATTTTGGAGGTGGATTGTCCTAACCGTGTCTATTGGAAAGGCCCTCTCTGCTCCTTTGCTAACAGGGAGATGACTCTATCTGGAGTCTCTTTCTGGGGTCTTCACTCTGGTCTGCCCTCTTACCAGTGCCCACATGCCTTGCTCATGCTCACTGCTCAGTAAGTTCTCAAGTCAAGGGCAATCTCATCTTTAGTTTTCTCCCATGGGGTACTAGCCTAAGTCTTTTCCCTTTATGCAAACTTCAGAATCAGTTTGCCTATATCCATGAAACAACTTCCGGGAAGTTTGATTGAGATTTTGTTGAATCTATACATCAAGTTATAAATAGCCAATGTGTTGACAGTACTGAGTCTCCCTTACAAATCGAGTTATAAAGAATGAATATGTTGACAGTGTTGTCTTCCTGTCCATGACCTCTTTTGATTTTTTTTGTTAGTCAGAGTTTTGTGGTTTTACTAACACAAATCTTGCACACCATTTGTTAGATTTATACCTAAGTATTTCATTGGGGGGGGTGCTATTACAAATGTCAGGATGTAGGGGACATGCACATGTGTCTGCATATGCACATGTATAGAGGCCAGACATCAATGTTATATGTCTTCTTCAAGTTTATCCCATCTTATTTTTTGAGATGTGGTCTTTCACTAAACCTGTAGCTCTCCAGGTAAGCCTGATTAACTTCCAAGCTCTAAAGTCCTCCTGTTTCTCCCAGCCCTGGGGTTACATGGGATACAGACTCGCACTCAAATCTTCATGTTTACATGACCAGCACATTGCTTTCTGAGCCATCTTCTTGCCCCCCCCAAAAAAATAGGATTTTAGTTTCAATTTTACTTGTTCATTACTGATATATATGTAAAGGTTATAGTAACTCTTGCCTATTGATCTAGTGTAGTACAGCTTGGCTATGTGGGTCCTATAATCACTTTGTCATTTGCTTTCAAATTATTTTAGTCACCACACTATCTGTTTCTTTAAGGCTTTATTATATGCTTTTGCCTTTGTCTGGAACATTCTCCCTTTCTTCCTTTCAGCCTCCACTCCAGATATCTCTTCCCCACCTGATTAATCTTCAAGGATTCAGACGAGTCATGTTTTATGCTGGGGAACCTTCTCTGACCCTAGAAGTCTGGATTAGCTGACCATCCCCACTTCCCTGCTTCTCTGGTAGATGTAATTCTGTCTATCCTCAAGAACCTTTGGGCTCCTGTGGGAAACTAACCACCAAAATGGCAATAATAAACATGGAGCTCTGTTCCAAGAACTTAATCTAGATTAATTTATTTAATCCTCACAGATGTGGACAGTAATGAGGATCGATGCCCCAAACTCCCCTCAACACATAAAACAAGATCCACACATCTAGGTTGGCTGGTAAACCTCCACACAGGGATCTAAGGCTCCTCTCAGCCTAACCACAGTCCTCACCGGGCCTCAGTACAGAATACATTCCTGCCTCTCAACCCCCCCCCCCCCCCCCCCCCCCCCCCCCCCCCCCCCCCCCCCGCCCTCCTCCTGCTCGGAATCCCCCCTTCCCCGCCCGCCCCCATGTCTCATTCCTCCACAATGACTGCCTTCCACACGGCTACAGCCCTTGTTTTCTAGAATGTCCATTTTGGTCATGAGCCCAAGCAATTTTTAAAAGTAAATTTCAAAAACAGGTAAAATCTTACTGCCCCCCTCCCATCTCTCTGGTTCTCCAAGAGTGTCTTGCTTGGCTATTTCTCATACGACCTCTGTCTTGTTCATTTATTGCATTCTATTTACACTCCATTCAGTGACATCAGCAATATGTTTGGCATTGGAGCAGTTACCTAAGATCTCGTGGGTAACATTCACTGTTTCTCTTTTAGAGCCTTGTGTTGGTTTCTAATTCAATTTTGTTTTCCCAAATATTTGTGTGCCAAATGCATGTGAGAAACCATATGTCTGGCCTTTCAATCTGGCAGCTGTGAGCTCCTCAAGGTAGGGACTGTCTTCAGCAGAACTCTTTTTCTGCATCCTTAACTTGTACGTTAGAGCCCTGCTCAGGAGAATCATATTATCAGAAAGCTGGACAGCTAGCCATGGGACTATCTCTCCACCTCCACCCTGATGCAAACCAAACCCTGAGGACTATGATGTGGAAGAGGGAGGAGGGCTCAGCAACCTTCTCCAGATGCTTATCAGTCTAGCACTGCATCCCTCATCCTGTCACCTCCAAGGCTCCACCTCTCTCCAGAGTATCATTTACCTCAGCGATCAAGGAACTCCGAAGATCATTCTCTCATGCTGCCAATACACATACGTAAAACACAGGACCAGGTCCCTGGCAAGTACTTCTTGCTTTGGAAGCCTAAGGAGTAGCAGTGGGAAGGGTGAGTACATGGATATTTTGACAGGAAGCTCAGACTCATAGCACTGAGGATTAAGGATGTCATTCCATGGGCAGAGTAGCCACCTAGCATGCACAAAGCCCTCATACCTGTGGTGTGGGGGTGACACCTGTAATCCCAGCCCTTGGGAGGTGGAGGCAAGAGACTGAAAAACTCAAGGCCATCCATGGCCATATAGCAAGTTAGAGGTCAGCCCCAAGACACATGAGATCCTGTAAAATGGATAAACAAACAAACAAACAAACAGAAGGAAGGAAAGAGGAAGGGAAGGAGGGAGGGAGGAAGAATGTGCAATAAGTCTGACACCGAGGAAACCTGGCCTGACCCCCTTGCCCTGGAAGGCTACTAATTTTGGAAGCATCTTGGGCCTGATTCTACAGTCAGGGACAGTTGCATCGGCATAAAACCTACTACATGAAACTCATGGAGAAATTCTCTATGTGAGAATAGAGTGGTTATTTGCCTGACCCTGAATCCAAGCATCACAGTCCCTTCCCTTCAGCCACTAAAGCCCAGATGAGTGGGTAACTCATCTGATCTGTCACACATACACACACACACACACACACACACACACACACACACACACAGTCACTAGTCCACCTTCCAAAATGTCCTATCCTCCTGACTCTTTATTCAGCCTTTGCTTCTCATTGACTCACCCCAGCCTCAGAAAATACTTGCTCCTGGCTTTTTCACATCTATTGTTGGCTCCTTCCTGGTCTTCCCATGAGTTTCTCCTTTGCCGTTCCTCCGTGTCCCTAACCCTAACCCTAACCCTAACCCTGACCCTAACCCTAACCCT